>JARQOC010000001.1:224382989-224439266 GCA_033576535.1 Allobates femoralis | reverse complement strand
CAAATACTCATTGTGTGCATGATGCCTTACAACTACTGGAGTAAAAACTGATTTTGGAAGGGCATGACATGCCTATATCTGTGTCTCCTCCCCCTTTTACTCTTCTATCTCTTTTGTTTTCACATTTTTTTATGTACTTTTCACTTTTCCATATGTTTGTTGTGTCTTCTGAGTAGTTTGTCACCTTTTGGACACTTTAGAACTTCTATGTGTTTTCTATGTGTTTGCATGTGTTTGTGTTGGCCTGCCATTGTTTTTAATGGGATTCGACGGTGTTCGACAAACATTTGACGAACATTCGATGAACAAACTCCCAATTCCGCGAACGGAATCGAATTCAAACACTAGGGTGGTGGCCCATCTCTAAGTATCACATGATCCCCAGGAGAATATACACTAGCGTTCAAAAGTGTAACATTAAATGAATCAGAAATTCACTCTAAACATTGTTAATGTGATAAATGACTATTCTAGCTGCAAATGTCTGGTTTTTAATGCAATGTCTACATAGGTGTATAGAGGCCCATTTTTAACAACCACCACTCCAGTGTTTTAATGATACATTGTGTTTGCTAACTGTGTAGGAAGGCTAATGGATGTTTAGAAAACCCTAGAAAGCCCTTGTACAAGTACTGTATGCTAGCACAGCTGAAAATTGTTTGGCTGATTAGAGAAGCTATAAAACTGACCTTCATTTGAGCTAGTTGAGATTCTGGAGCATTACATTTGTTTGTTCTATGAAACTCTCAAAATGGCCAGAAAAAGAGAACTTTCATGTGAAACTCAACAGTCTATTATTGTTCTTAGAAAGGAAGGCTATTGCATGCAAGTGTTTGCAAAGAAACTGAAGATTTCCTTTCACGGAGTGTACTACTCCCTTCAGAGGAGAGCACAAACAGACTCTAACCAGAGTAGAAAGAGAAGTGTGAGGCCATTCTGCACAACTGATCAAAAAGACAAGTACATTAGAGTCTCTAGTTTGAGATATCGACACCTCACAGCTCCTCAACTGGCAGCTTCATTAAATAGTACCCGAAAAATGCCAGTGTCAACATCTACAGCGAAGAGGCGACTCCGGGGTGCTGGCCTTCAGGGCAAAGTGGCAAAGAAATAGCCTTATCTGAGACAGGCTAATAAAAGGAAAAGATTAATTTGGGAAAAAGAAAACAGACATTGGACAGAGGAAGATTGAAAAAAGTTTTATGGACAGACTAATCAAAGTTTGACTTGTTTGGATCACACAGAAGAACAACTGAAGAGAAAATTATTATTTCAAATAAAAAAAACATTATTTCTAACCTTGTCAATGTCTGAACTATATTTTCTAATCATTTAGCAACTCATTTGATAAATAAAAGTATGAGCTTTCATGGAAAACACAAAATTGTCTGGGTGACCCCAAACTTTTGAACTGTAGTATATATAAAGGTCAGGGTGAACCGCTCAGTAAAGTAGTATGAAGCAGGTGCTGAATCCACAGAAGTAGTTTATCTGAAATTCAAGGGGAGAAAAAGAACTTCTGTATAAAGAGCACACTTTGTTTGCAGTGAAAAAAAAACAAACAATTCTATTGAGTGAAAGGACTAAAAACAACCGTGAACAATAAACATAAAAACAATTAAAAACAATGTTACAAAGTAGCAAGGAGCCGTCAGCCCACACACACTAACCAATATGTAAAAAGGCACAAGATATAAAAGTCAAACTAATGAACACAGCCAATATGTGGTAACAAGGGAGGTGGCGTCCACTTGATAACACAGTAACAGTATATAACAGCTTATCCATGAAATACCTATATAATTAATACCTTCCTGTTTCATTCCAGTCTACCCACTATTGACCTTTGCCTCTGTCTCTCTAATTTATATACTGTCATTGTGTTATCAAGCGGTTTCCACCTCCCATATTACCACATATTTACTGTATTCATTATTTGACTATTATATCTTGTGCCCTTCTTACATATTGGTTAGTGTGTGGTGGCTCACGGCTCCTTGTTACTTTGTAACTTTACTTTTAATTGTTTTAATGGTTACTGTTCCCGGTTGTTTTTTTTGTCCTTTCACTTAATAAAATTGTTCTGTTTTTTCACTGCAAACAGAGAGCGCTATGGCGGTGCAGACATCGCTAAAATGGCGCCTACACCAGAGGTTGGGGAAATATAATGATGGAAAATGACTTGTTTGTGTAGTGGGATTCTTTTTAAGTAAGATAGATATTTGGTGGTTATTGAAGTAGAGCAGAGGTCCCCAATGTCAGTCCTCGAGGGCCGAACCAGTGCAGGTTTTCAGGATCTCCTTAGTATTGCACAGCAGGCAATGATTCCAATCCCTGTGCAATAGTAAGGAAATCCTGAAAACCTGCACTGGTTCGGCCCTCGAGGACTGACATTGGGGACCTCTGAAGTAGAGTATAGCAATTGGAGGAAGATCAACTTCTCATTGAATTTCCTGAAATAACACGTCCCCATAAATACAAAAACTGTGAAATTCTGTTTGAGAAGACCAGCAGAGAAAAAAAATTGCCAGTAATCATTTCACACAATTCTAAAGAATCTATACGCGAGCTAATGACATGATGGATGGAATCACAGGCATCCCCATAATTCCCTACATCATTGGTCCCTGACCTTTCTTACCTTGCGAGCAATATTCAGCTTTGAGACAAGTCACAAGCCACATCTACCTCCTGCCCTCTCACAGTAGACCCAGGGTCCCCATTACTAGTTTCACAAGAAAAACAATGGTGTGCTTGGTTGTAACGTAACTTTATTCTTTCATGAGTTATTTACAAGTTTATGACCACTTGTAAAATGTGTTCAAAGTGCTGCCCATTGTGTTGGATTGTCTATGCAATCGTATTCTCCCACTCTTGACACACTGATAGCAACACCGCTAGCACAGATTTCCAGTATCTGTTGTTTCAAATGTGGCCCACTCTGTATGCTTAAATTATCTTTAAATCACTAAAGTCAGTAAATGCACATCTAGATCTGCTCTTCTGTGTGGGGCCTAGTCACATAATTCACCATATCAAGACCCACTTTAGGCTGGGGTCACACTTGGCATGAGTTTTTTTAGTGACTTAAAAAAACTCATGCGTTTTTGCATGCGTTTTTTCATTTCAGCATGCGTTTTTTAAGGTGTCTGATGGCACCCTGCGTTTTTGCATGCATTTTTAAAACAGCACCCAAAAATAGTACATGCACTATTTTTTGGTGCTGTTTTAAAACCGCATGCGTTTTCTAAAAAACGCATGTGGTTTTTTAACATGGGCCCCTATGAAAAACGCATGCGTTTTTTAGAAAACGCATGCATTTTTGGATGGTACTAATGTACCATGCGTTTTTGCATGTCAGCTAATCACATAATTGCAAAAACGCACACAAAAACGCATGGTACTGTCACACATGCGTTTTTGCTATTAAGACATGCGTTTTTGCTATTAGGGCATGCGTTTTTGCTATTAGGGCATGCATTTTTTTAACATGGGGGCCTATGGGTGCGTTTTTACATGCTTATTTAAAAACGCAGGTCTCCAAAAAGTGTGACCCCAGCCTTACTTAGCTGTTTGCTAGATCATGTGCTAATGCAACCATCTTGCAGACAGCTGCAAGCCACACATCATGGGACCTCAAGCCACATGTGGCTTCTAAGACACAGGTTGGGGTTCCCTGCCCTACACACATTATATGGTCTGTTACAGATAATCAGGGTAGACTATTTTAGCCAGTATAAAAGATAGAGGCAAGCCAAGCAGTGATATGTTATGCTTTTCCAGTTGAAACATGAGGTCAGCTCATTCCACATAGCAATAGAAAAAGACCTCTAATGTATGTGGTGTACTACTTCGGGGCTAAATCAAATTGAGAGTGGAGTAGAAGTATAATGCTGTGAATAATAACTAAAAGTTTTAAGCGATATTAGAAAGCGCTGTACCTGTGTGGTCACTTAGTGTGACTGTGAACAAATTGATCTGTGATATAATAAAGTAATAATACCATAATAATGGTATTTTTATACTTCATACACTGCAAATAATTAAAGCAATAATAAACTCCTAAAGGCTAGTTTTGCCAAATTAAACCAAAATACTGAAACCAAGGTGTGTGTGTAACAGTGACCTTCCTGCAATGTGAGATGGGTAAATCATATATTTTTTTTTAAAGGCAAAAGAAAAATCTCAAATATCTATAATCTAGAAATATAAATACAACTGTGTACCTGACAAAATGTCAGTGTTGCAAAAAAGCATAATTTGCACAACTGTTTGTGGTAGTAGTCTATTTGACCTGTACATGCCACCAAATGCCATTGGTGGTTACCACTGGTTAACATTCTTTTTTTCCCTAGTCAGATAGGTTGAAATAACTTGAACACTCCTGAGGGTACCTTTACACGTCGCAACATTGCATGCAATTTCACTTGCAACTTACTGGTTGCAGTGAAATCATGAACACATTGTTCTATCTTGTTGCTGTGTACAAATGGAACAATGCGTCCATGGATTCACTGCAACCAGCAAATTGCCAGTGAAATTGCATGCAATGTTGCAACGTATAAAGGTACCCTAAGGCTGTATTAGTATGAAAAAACTCATAAAGGGTTCAATATCATTCTAAATCTTAGGGCCACTTTACACACACCAACGTCTGTGTCCAACTTCTGAACAGATCTCTGGTTGCAGTGAAATCATGGACACATTGCTCCATTTTGTGGCTGTGTACAAATGTAACAATGTGTCCATGATTTCCATGCAACCAGAGATCTGTTCAGAAGTTGGACACAGAAGTTGGTGTGTGTAGAGTGGCCCTTAGAGCATTACACAGATATTTATTAGACAATCAGAGGCATTTCAGCATTGCAAATAGCAGCAAAATCCACAGCAAATTGATATTTTTTTTAATTTAGCAAAGCTGGTGAATTTTCATTCCAAATAATTCACCCAACTCCAATGGTAATCAATAAAGGATGTCTCAAATACTTAGAGAAACAACACTGCATAATCAAGTTATTGGTACAAAGTGAAAATAGTAACATACAGTAGATGAAAAAAGTTTTAAATACATCACCAATTTTCTAACTATATGTATGTTTAAAGGTGCTATTGAAAAAACTTTCTCATCAGATGTTGGTAAGAACCATCAAATCCACACAGGCAACACAATCAAACCATAGATGTCCATAAATTAAGTTATGGAAATGAGTCGGTTGACAGACTAGGGGGTACTCGGATATCGGGACAGGTGGTTACTTCGGTGGAGATCACGACTGGTCGGTTCCTGGTTTCGTGTCCTGGACCCTCAATGGCGGGTGGGGGTGATGATGATGCAGGAATTGTAACATGACGCCACCTATGGTATCTGGTAATAGGGTTACCAGCGCTGCAGCCGGCCGCTGAGGTGATGGAAATGCAGCTTTGGTAGAACAGCTCCCCACAGGCAGAGCTTTACTTCAGGGCAGCAAAGTTGAAGATGGGAGTCATAGTCCTCACCTCTGTGATGCTGTAGAGGCCCTCCGGGTGACGAATGAAAGGAGACCAGACACTAGATGAGCTCAAACAGTTCTTTACTTGCACCAGAAGAAATCCGTACACGGTACAGTCTGGAATAACCAGGGGCTGTAGCCGTGGATTTTGGAGGCTTTCCCAGAGTCTGTCAGAGGTGTCCTTAAAATGGCTCTTCTGGTCTTTTTCCCTTCTGTGCCCTGATGGCCTTCTGTACTCCCACTCATGAGTCTAGTCTCTAGTCCTCGGGGGTCTGTTGCCTAAAGTCTCTGTACTTCTCAGCGTCGTGCACCCAGCTGCGGGACTGATGTTGGATTACTTGATGGGTGCTGTGGCTCCCTTATGTCAGGCCCACAGCCTGTCGGTCTGCGGTTAGGAATAGACCGTAACTAACTGCCTCGGTTCGGTTTACTGGTGATGACCTGGGTCTCCAGCTGCCTCCAACTAGTCCTGGAGTGGCCCCCTTCTCCGTCCAGGTCACCCCTCTCCTTAGAGGTGCCCTCCTGTCATGGTCGCAGGATCCCTTGTATCTGTCTTCTCTGCTCTCTTACACCTTCTTACTGACTAGTCTTCTAGTCTCCTGCTCATCTAGGCTCCACCCCCTGGGATCTACTGAATATACGGTCCCTGTACTAAGGTGACCTACTGTATGGGTGTTGGGGTGCAGACTCTGTAGGGTCCTCCATATCCACGGTTACGGAGGCACTACACCTTCTGTTTGGGGTGCAGTACCTCCCTGTGGTGCCTTGCCATAGGGGCAATGAAATATTTAAATTTCAAATAAAACAATAAGTAATGCAACCAAAACTCTATGGCTTGCACGCACACTACTATGCAAGACTCTAATGCTCAAAAAAGCAACATTAAACATGTTTAAAGTTTGCTTAACAACATTTAGACAAGTCTGTGAAATACTGGAAAAATATAATCTGGCCAGATGAGACCAAAATTGAACTTTTTGGATGTTATAACTGACAACATGTTAGTAGGTTAAAATGCACTACTAGTTATCCTAAAAACACCATAAAAACAGTGAAGTTTAGAAGTGGGAACCTCATTGTATGGGGCAGTTTACAAGCATAAGGCACTGGCAAACTTCATGTAATTGAAGGAAAGATGAATGGACAAATATGCCATGACATTATTGATAACACCTCTTATACCAATTACCAGGATGATGAAAATGAAACAAGGCTGGACATTTCAACAAGACAAAGATCCCAAACACCAAGCCAAGGAAATGATCAAAGTTTATTTACAAAATATTAAATACATTTTGCTGAGTGTGTTCAATCCTTTTTTTCCTGTGTCACTTCTCATTTTTGTACATTAATAATTATATGGAAATCTATAGTTTACTTTCTTTGCCTGTGTGGATGGGATAGGTTGATACCACATCTGGTAAGAAAATTCATATCAATAGTACCTTTAGAAATATATTTACTTACAAAATTGATGATGTGGTCAATAATTATTTAATCTGCTTTAAATAGTCATTATTATATCCAAAGTCTTTATTACAATTTTAAAAATTCTGCATTGTGTGCATGGTATTACTCAATACGAATGGCAATTGTCTTTTTAATCTTGATTGCAAATGAATATTTGCATTTAAGAGACTGTTAAAATAGTGCTGAGTGTTTTATAAATTGGAGCATCGTCATGTATGTGTTCAATAGTCGTGTGACTCTATAGCTGTTTAATGCCTCTGCTTGGCCACCGCTATGCATTATTGTAAAGTATTTTTTTTTTATTAAGTTTTTCTGTACTAGACATTATATTTTTTGTTTTATAAAATATCCATTCGTAAAATCTTTTCTTGTGAGCTATATATTACAGCTGTCATAGGGTAACAAAAAGGTATAAATTATATTTGTAAATATTTGATGAATGAAATGAAAGCATGTGACCACCTACCCACACACCTTGGAAGAGGTGTACTCCACACTCTCCGACCTCCTCCCAAGCAAGTGAGTCTATTAGCCCCCTCCAAACGATATCCAGGAAAACAAGAAAACGTTAAACTGTCTCCAACTCCAAAGTGGAAGCCTATTCTTCTACTAAATGCGGGAACTCCTGGATCATCACAAGGCTCCAAGTCATATTCTACATGAAACAAAAAAAGCAAAAAGAACAATAGTAGTTGTAAAAAGATCAACTAAAGAAAGAAAATAAAGCATACATTTATATATTAAAAAATGAAAGTGTATATAACCAACATAAGTGAATACATTCTTCCTATTTTCATTTGAGAAATAGTCCCAATAAAAAAATATTAGTTATTAAAAAGGTGAAAAGAAGTCTTCATACGTTTCCACAATGTCAGTATTGAGCTTCACTCATGCTCTTTTTATCATGACTACCACTGCCAATATCATCTTCCCATAAACCTCAATGGGGACAAATTTAAAAAGCAAGATTGAGAGAAATACTTGAACAACAAGTAAAACTGTTCCTGATATTTTTTATTCATATTTATAAAATTTAGTTTTTGCTATAACTAATTTTTTGGCAATAAAAAAAACCATAGACCCTGAAATACAGTGAGGAATGTGGTGCTGGATGGAAGTTATATCTTTCCTATGAAGTGCCTCTCAAACTGGTAAAACAGCAGGGATGGGGGTCAAGCCTGGACTGGACCTTCTCTACTATTCCGGGGTTTGGGGGCAACACCTGAGTTGTACAGCTGCAGGAATTAGGATAGCATAAACAGGTAGCCAGAACTCCTTGCGTGTGTGTTAAGTTTTGAGCGCAGAAAGCTGGAGTGTGCTTTATTTGTTTTCTGGTCTGAATAAGATGACATTCCTCGAATCTGCCTGTCTTGTGGTTATCCTGCTTCACCCATCTATTGCAGACCCATTGACTGCCCTTGATGCTGCACCTGATGGCTACATGGTGCCCAAGTCTAACCACAGCATCAGTGGCTCTAGTAAATAACTAGATGTTTAGTAACATTCCTCCCACGACAACGTAAGCCCAGACTCTGTGGCCGGCAGGTCCGCTCCTGCCAACATCTGCAGGTGTACATAAGACTTTGTTTTTGTTTTAATTTTGTAACCAGAGTGAATAAAACACTGCGTTTTAGACTGTAAGCCTGTGTGTGCCTCTTTACTGCATCCCTCACACTGCCAGAGTGAATTTTCCACAACCCTTAATAAATGGAGAGAAAAATGTTGAAAGGGATGGGAAATGGGGTAACTTGCCAAACGTCAAGGAGAACCTTTGGCTATGTTCTTTTAGGTACAGTTCACAAAGAAGAGCTGAAAAATACTGTTAAACGGCATTGCTATTAATTGGTTTTTAAATTTATGGACCTTAACAATAGACTACCAAAAGATAACTGTAAATGATTATATTGGTAATAAGATAAATATGAATATATGAGTCAAGTGACACCCTGGAATTTGCTGACCCAGGATCTCCATCTCCTATGATATAAGGCAAAGGAGTTGCTGTATATAACCTGCTGTTTTTCTTAGTCGTTATGTAACAAGATCTGGTCTATAATTTTGGAGATATTTGGTGAAATTGGTGTCTTCCAGTGTGCTGCTTTTGTGATTTTGGATCTATTTTTTCTAAGTCAATTAAAAGAATGGCCATTTGTGGGTTGATTTTCATCTTAGACAGAGTAATTAAATTAATTAATTTACCAACTTCTTTAATCCTGGGCAGCTTCAAAAAATGTGTAGAAGACTACCTCTATTATGGGAGTTTCTCCAACATGACAGAGAGTTTTTGTTGTCCATTCCAGTTAGTCTTTTTGGGGTGAAATACCACCTTGTTAATACTTTAAAGAAAGATTTGTGGAGATTCGCACATATACTGGATGTGAATAAAGCATTTAAGTTGTTCTGCCAACTTTCTTCTGAGTAAGTTTTGTTAAGGTCTTTCTCCCATTTTCACATGTACAGTAGCTTAGCTTATCAAACTCTCCCCCTTCCTTATATTTATATAGTGTTTTGTACTGCTATTGGATAAACCATGCACTCAACCTTTCAGTTTCCATAGACAACATTGATATTAGTATGGGTTTTGTGAAAAGGCTCAATGACTTTAAACACTAAAGTACTATGGATTAACACCATTTACACAATTCAATACATTACATTTCTTACCATTCTGACTCAATTGTAAGTGCATTAACTGTGAAGTAGAACTGTCTAGGTATATAATAGCTGGTCTTAGGCTAAACAATCTTATATACATCAATCTGCAATGATCTTTCCTTTCTGAAACTTTAGATACAGCCAACTTTTGTACTTCCTTGTACCACTCTTGTCATAAATTAGTGATTGCATTTGAGGATAACCCCTAAGGACCTTCTTTGTTGCAGATGCAGTGACCTAGTCATCTACTCAACAAATTAGTCCTTGACAAAGAGACTCAGATCCTTACTGCTTTCTAGAAATTCAAAGTTGGCAAAAGGGTGAATTTTACAGAAAAATTTGATTTCCATTGAATTGAATGTTTCCTTTATGCTCAGTGCTCTCTCCAAGATGTAAAAGGAAAATAATAAACACTAACCTCACTGCTCACTTGTCCTTTTGCCACAAAAGCATGCCATCAATTACTCATCAATTACTCATCTTCTTTTGCCCTTGCCCCACTCTTTCACTTCAGTTCACACCAAAGCATCTGGCAATATGTAGGCTTCTGACATCATTTTGCACTATGCCATTGTGGGGCAAGTCAAAATGTCACAACATTACAACATTTGCAGCCTGATAACTAGTCTTCATCTTAAGGGATGAAACTTTGTGTGCTGAGATGGCACCACATACAATGATATTAGATGCCTAGTCATAACTGGAAGCCCAAGGGCAGACTGAAGCAGGCAAAGAGTATGGGGGTAGACGAAATGAAGAGTCCAAGTATACCAAATTGCAGCCTGAAAGAGCATCAAAATATGTAGTGGTGATGATTTTTTTTTTCTTACAGGTGAACTTCGGGGAGATAAAATATTTTTTGCACTTTCTCTGCCTTCCTACATGATGTAACAGACCTGGACACTACAATTGTAGGATCTATAGATTGCTTTCAAATCAATAATATCATATCTGCTCCTCAGCCCTCACCCCTCCCTTTGGGACAGAGAAATTGAGTCATGCATAATGTTAAAGTTTCAGGGGACAGGTAGCTACTAAGTTGATATGAGGGAAGGGACACCAAGGCAGTGATGAATAAACCAATACAGTGATCTGGCTCTGCTCCTAGCCTGACATTGACAGCACATATTTTGCACCATCATATTATTTTACAACAGAAGATCATAGCGTGTATTTATATCTGCTTGGTGACATGATTGCTATTTAAAGGAAGAACTTACATTACATAGGATGGTATATCAGGGCTAGGACTGTAGTGTAACAATGGGGCTGGTGGCCATGCCCCCTGCCCATACAGAAGTACGGGGGGGTTAGGAAGGTAAGATGACCCTGAAGCCCCCCAAAGTCCACGCCCCAACACACCTGTCACTGCTGCAGCATGAGCTGAATTTCTCTGTCCCCGAAGGGAGGAGTGAGTGCTGAGGAGAACATATGATTTGTGATTTGTAATAGATTGTAGAACTGTAGGTCCCAGCTCACCTTCATCATGTAGAGGGGCAGGGACAGTACAAAATATTTTTATCTCCCCTGAGTTCCGCTTTAACCTTTTGCCTACCCTCCACAATTCAGTAAAATGGCAGCCAGCTGGCTATCATTTTGCTGAATTTGCATATGGTAAATTACAAAAGAAATTATGTAGAATTTAACTATACTCAATCTTACTTGACAATTTCTATTTTCGTGCTTACAATATAACTTTAAGAACTATTGTAACTGTTTCTGCCCAATATATCCCAACCAATATATCCCACCTTTTGATAGGTTTGTTACAAGATAACCGATGTAGTGCATTAAACTTTTCATAGGTCTGTAATGTTATAATAGAGCCAATATAAATTAGCAATGACAGTGTTATTCAATATCTCCATTTTATATATGGTAGCAACATACTAATACATACAAACACAAATGCAATGAAAATCTACAGTACTGCAGTAATTTTATTTATATGTTTACAATGCAAAAAAAATGGTAATATGAGTTCTGAATATTTAATTGTAAAACAATCTAGAACTTTCTGTGCTTAATTTTTAATCACTGTCATAATTTTTTGCAAGCTTCTTGCAATTTCTTGGTCCTAAACCTGCCTATACTTTTCAGGTTGTCTACTATAACAAACTTGTCTGTCTTTATCTAGTTAACCTCTAGTGACAATACATTTTAATTTGGCCTTGCTGATAATTTTCTTACCTAAAAACGTAATGTTAAATCCTTCGTATGAAATAGAAAAATCTGATATAAAACGAAGTTGAGCTGTGAAATTCCCAAAAAGTCCAGCTTTTATAGTGGGTGGGAGAACTGAGCCTGTCAGCCTTGCCACAGGATGAGTAAAACTGCCATCTTCACTTATTAACAGGTAGTCATGAGAACTTTCAAGGTGAAAGGTGTGAAATAATAGCTGTACACCTGAAAACACAAGACAAAAGTAAATATTGAAAGACATTGGTCTGCATAGTAGAAGAAGTATACGCTAAATATCTTATGGAACTAATCCTTAGATTCTTTCATTGAGCTTATTGCAGTCTTTTAGATAGTCATGTCATACATTTCAAGTATCTCAATAGACTTTAAAGCACCACTGCAGAACTTTGCTTCAGTGCTGGATGAGTTCTTTAATCCCAAATCACCTACTCCAGGTCTTATACTTACCTTTCAACATTTTCATCTTTTTTCGGCGTCGCTCTGGTCATGCAGTGTCATCTTGCGTTATGTCATAAGCTCTCAATATAAGTCTATGAGAGCCAATATGAAGCACTCATAGATTTTATGAATTTGAAATCTCCAGTTCTCTCCATTAAACACTGCAGCTGCCGCTAGTTCACGAATTGCTTGAGACTGACAAGAACAATGCTTAGAAAGGACGAAGATGCTGGAGGATAAAACTAGGGACATGAAACAGAGATTTAAAACACCATTCCAATGGTGAAATTAAAAACCAGAAATGCTGAAGTGATGCTTTAAAGATTAAATTTGACATGGGGATATGCTGCCTCACACCAAGTGGTGCAGTTTATGAGGCAATGGGGACAACACCTTAACAAAAATGCTCTAACAGAGTGGGATGTCTTCCTTCATTTGTCTAGTGATAAGGATGTATTTTATACATTTCATATAATATATGATCAAACCTTTCTTTCCTGCACTCCTTAAGTCTAAAAAACAAAATTATTTAGGAGATAAATGGCTATTTTTCATGTATATTAAAGAAGCACTCCCATCAAAGTATTATCCTTTTAGTATATTGCAATCATCATTTTGTATAGTAGTGTATACTTACAATTGCTCATTTGGCCCTCCTACCCAGTTAATACTGTTTTCCTAAGGTCTTTAACATCATTTGATTAAAAACAGACTAGCTGAATCTTTCCAACTCTATGGAGAAACAGAATGTTCCTTGCATTAGTCATTAGTAAATCTACAAAACCACAAAATAAAAATACTTTGTAGCTCTAATGATGATCCATGCAAAGACTGTTTTTCTATAGCACTTAAAAGCTTACAGCTAGTCTGTTTTTACTGACATGATGTCATCATAGACCTAATGAAAAAGAGAAAAAAAATTGAGTAGAAAGGAAAAATGAGTAATTGTAAGTACACAGTGCTGTATACTCTAAATTAACATCATAACCAACAATAAATAAAATGTATTACATACCTTTTCCATGTGATACTTCAATTGTCCAGGTACAATTCAAAGAATTAGGGTAGAAGTCAGGGAAACCAGGAGAAAGGATTGTACCACTCCGTCCATGAATATATCCACCACATAATGCTTAAAAAATAAAAAAAATATATTTTAAAAATGAAACAATGAAACAAGACATGTTGCTTCTTCATAAATTCTGATCATGATCTCAATGCACCAAAACCTACACCAATCACCATAGTATATATGAATGTTCCCTTAGTTCTCACTGTATATTTTCATCTCTTCCTTGAAAGTTACTGTATGAATGGGATATAGGAGTTGTTTTGCTCTTATTCAGTTCTCAATAGAGATGATAAAAAGTGAATATAAGGAAAACATGAATGACTCTGGAGAGAGCTGTGCCTTCTTTTTAGCGATCGTATGTCTAACAAGTGTACACCTAGAAAAACAGTTGTTAGTTACAATTTTCTTCTTCACCTTCTAATCTTCCTTTTTTCTAACTTCCCGCATATACAAGACAGAAGCAACTCCTACTGTAAGTTGAAGAACTAATGCTTACTTGACATACGAAATGCTACATGCAAATTCTTATTTTTAGCGCTGTCATTCATTTCAATGGCTTTTACAATGTGATAAAAGCTGACTACAGAGTATAGGAAAACATTACAAGTTATATAAAACCATACAGTATTGTAAACTCAGCTATATAAAAAAAAATATATATATATATATATATATATATAATATATATATATATACATTATATATACACTGTGTGCAGGTTTATTAGGCAAGTTGTATTGTAGACTATTATTTTTGTTATTGATCAACAACTACCGTATATACTCGTGTATAAGCCGAGTTTTTCAGCACAAAAAATGTGCTGAAAAGTCCCCCCTCGGCTTATACACGAGTCATACAGTAGCCCCAGCTGTATACAAACCCCCGTGGTATCAATCCAGGGCCCCAGCTGTATACAGTTCTCCCGTGGAATCCAGGGCCCCCCTTGCTGCTGCACCTGTAAAGTAAGATGTCAGTATACTTATCGCTGTCCTGCTGCCGCTGCTCGGTCACCGCGCTCCTCCGGGTCTTCATGCTTCCTTCTCCAGCGCACAGGAAATTACGTCATTGTTCGAGCGCCGGAGAAGGAAGCATGAAGACCCGGAGGAGCGCGGTGACCGAGCAGCGGCAGCAGGACAGCGATAAGTATACTGACATCTTACTTTACAGGCGCAGCAGCAAGGGGGGCCCTGGATACCACGGGGGGGCTGTATACAGCTGGGGCCCTGAATACCACGGGGGGGCTGTATACAGATGGGCCCTGGATACCACGGGGGGCTGTATACAGCTGGGGCTGCTGTATACAGCTGGAGCCCTGTATACCACTGATGGGGGGGAGGGCTGTATACAGCTGGGGCTGCTGTATATACTGCTGGGGCATTTATATACCACTGGGGCTGCTGCTGTATACTACCACTGGGGCTGCTGCTGTATACTACCACTGGGGCTGCTGATGTATACTACCACTGGGGCTGCTGTATATACCTCTGGGGCTGCTGCTGTATACTACCACTGGGGCTGCTGCTGTATACTACTACTGGGGCTGCTGCTGTATACTACCACTGGGGCTGCGACTGTATACTACCACTGGGGCAGCTGCTGTATACTACCACTGGGGCTGCTGCTGTATACTACCATTGGGGCTGCTGCTGTATACTACCACTGGGGCTGCTGCTGTATACTACCACTGGGGCTGCGGCTGTATACTACCACTGGGGCTGCGGCTGTATACTACCACTGGGCTGCTGCTGTATACTATCACTGGAGCTGCTGCTATATACTACCACTGGGGCTGCAGGCTGGATACCACTGGGGCTGCTGCTGTATACTACACTGGGGCTGCTGCTGTATACTACCACTGGGGTGCTGTATATACACCTCTTGGGCTGCTGTATACTACCTGGGGCTGCTGCTGTATACTACCACTGCGGCTGCTGCTGTATACTACCACTGGGGCTGCGGCTGTATACTACACTGGGGGCTGCTGTATACTACCACTGGGGCTGCTGCTGTATACTACCATTGGGGCTGCTGCTGTATACTACCACTGGGGCTGCTGCTGTATACTACCACTGGGGCTGCAGCTGTATACTACCACTGGGGCTGCGGCTGTATACTACCACTGGGGCTGCTGCTGTATACTACCACTGGAGCTGCTGCTATATACTACCACTGGGGCTGCTGCTGTATACTACCACTGGGGCTGCTGCTGTATACTACCACTGGGGCTGCTGCTGTATACTACCACTGGGGCTGCTGTATATACACCTCTTGGGCTGCTGTATACTACCACTGGGCTGCTGTGTATACTACCACTGGGCTGCTGCTGTATACTACCACTGGGGCTGCTGCTGTATACTACCACTGGGGCTGCTGTATATACACCTCTTGGGCTGCTGTATACTACCACTGGGCTGCTGCTGTATATACACTGGGGAGGCTGCTGTATACCACACTGCTGGGGGCAGTATACCTGTGCTGGGGTCCACTGGGTCGGTGCTTATACACGGGTCGGCTTATACACGAGTATATACGGTATGTTCTAATCAACCCAAGAGACTCAAATATCAAAGCTTAATATTTTTGGAAGTTGGAGTGGGTTTTTTTTTTTTTTTAGATTTGGCTATTTTAGGAGGATATCTGTTTGTGCAGGAAACTATTATTGTGCAGAATTATTACGCAACTTAATAAAAAACAAATACATTCCCATCTCACTTGTTTATTTTCACCAGGTAAACCAATATAACTGCACAACATTTAGAAATAAACATTTCTGACATGCAAAAACAAAACCCAAAAAAATTAGTGACCAATATAGCCACTATTCTTTATGATGACACTGAACAGTCTTCCATCCATAGATTCTGTCAGTTACTTGATCTGTTTATGATCAACATTGTGTGCAGCAGCCACCACAGCCTCCAGACACTGTTCCGAGAGGTGTACTGTTTTCCCTCCCTGTAGATCTCACATTTTATGAGGGACCACAGATTCTCTATGGTGTTCAGGTCAGGTGAAAAAGGGGTCAATGTCATTATTTTTTCTTCTTTTAGACCTTTACTGGTCAGCCACACCGTGGAGTAGTTGGATGCATGTGATGGAGCATTGTCCTGCATGAAAATCATGTTTACTTGAACGATACCAACTTCTTCCTGTACCACTGCTTGTCTTCCAGAAACTAGCAGTAGGTCTGGGATTTGAGCTTCACTCCATCCTCAACCCAAAAAGGTCCCACAATTCATCTTTGATGATACCAGCACATACCAGTACCCACCTCCACCTTGCTGGGTCTGAGTCGGAGTGGAGTGGAGCTCTCTGCCCTTTACTGATCCAGCCTCTGGTCCATCCATCTGGCCCATCAAGAGTCACTCTCATTTCATCAGTCCATAAAACCTTTGAAAAATCAGTCATAAGATATTTCTTGGCCCAGTCTTGACGTTTTATCTTAGGTTTCTTGTTCAAAGGTGGTCGTTTTTCAGCCTTCCTTACCTTGGCCATGTCCCTGAGTATGGCACACCTTGTGCTTTTTGATACTCCATATAATGTTTCAGCTCTGAAATATTGCAAAACTGGTGGCAAATGGCATCTTGGCAGCTTCACGCTTGTTTTCCTAAATTCATGGGCAGTTATTTTGCGCTTTTTTTTCCCTACACGCTTCTTGCGACCTGTTGGCTATTTGCCATGAAAGCTTGATTGTTCGGTGATCACGCTTCAAAAGTTTGGCAATTTCAAGACTCTGCATCTGTCTGCAATACATCTCAAAATTTTGGACTTTTCAGAGCCCGTCAAATCTCTCATTTTACCCATTTTTGCCAAAGGAAAGGCATTTGCCTAATAATTAAGCACCCTTATATAGGGTGTTGATGTCATTACACCACACCCCTCCTCATTACAAAGATGCATATCACCTGATTTACTTAATTGGTAGTTGGCTCTCAAGCCTATACAGCTTGGAGTAGGACAACATGTATAAAAAGTATCATGTGATGAAAATAGTCATTTGCCTAATAATTCTGCACACAGTGTACAAATCCAAATCAAGAAAAACTAAGAAACAAATTTTAACCCAGCCCTTTGTGGTGCAACATTTTGACCTATGCAGAGGTCTTTCTCTGTAAAGGAATATATAGTTAAGTCAGAAACATTCAGAAAATGATTCAAATTTTGGCACTTTAGCTGTTTATACAAACATATTTAAGATACAGTTATATAACCCAAAATTGCTGTAAGTGCAAACTTCAGCCTTTATTTGAGGTAATTGACAACTTATTTGTAGTAACATTTTATGAATTACAGGTCTTTAATATGTAGGTGATTCTTTTTCAAGGGATCAAAGGTAATTGGACAATTGTCTCTAAAGCTCCTAAATGGGCTGCATGGGTCATTTCCTCATTAGTAAAGCAGGTAAAATGTCTGGGGCTGATTCCAGATGTGGCATTTGCATTTGAAAGTTATTGCTATGAAGCCACAATATTCCATCAAATGAGCTCTCAATGTTAAAGAAAGAGATTATCATTAGGCTTAAAAAGAAGAAATTCATCAAAGAGATAGCAAAAATTTTAGGAGTAAAATCAATAGTTTCGGTACATTCTGCAAAACAAAAATTGAGTGCATTGGTTAGGTTGGGAACTCATAAAGGCTTGGATGCCCATGGAGGAAAACAGTGGTAGTTGACTATCAAGGCAGTAGATTTTCAGTATCTAAGTCAATCATAAAGAGAACACTTAATGAGAGAAATTACAGAGGGCTCGTCACAAGGTGCAAACCATTAATCAGCCTTAAAAATAGAAAGGTCTGTTTAGACTTTGCCAAAAATATCTAAAGAAGCCAGCCCAGTTCTAGAAAACCAAAATTAAGATCAATTTGTACCAAGAATAACGTGATGAAAAATGTATGGAGAAGGTTTGGAATGGGCATGCATGGTTTCTAAAGGCACTGGGTCATTATTGATGATATGACTAAAGATAGAAAGAGACTGATGAATTCTGAACTGTACAGGATGATACTTCTGCTCTAATGCAACCAAATGCAGCAAGGTTGTTTCGAAGATGATTCACGCTATAGATTGACAATGAACCAAAACAGATTGTACAAGCAACCCATGAGTTTTTTAAGGGCAAAGAAGTTGAGTATCGTTGCAGAATTAATAACCAGATCTCAACCCTCTCAATTTTATCTCAATTTTACTGGGTGCAGTGGTTCTCACACAATTAGGATTTTGAGATATAGCATGTATTAGAGCTCATTAATCTGGCCCCACCCACCTCAAGCTCTCTATACACAATGTTTATTTATAGCTTTCCTGGAGCTGACTGTCATGGTGTACTGTGCCACTTTAATCTGTTGTTGGGTACGCATTGTGATCATCTATCAGCTTTCCTGGACTGACTGTCTGTGTACTGTGCATTTAATATCTATATATATGTGTTATTATTTTCTTACCTATTATGTCTTTGCTTTTCATCATTCCTCATGAACACTCTTCCATGACCTGGAGTTAGTACTCCAGCCCCTCCCAACTTTTTATTACCTTTGTCTAACTCTCAGCATCTGGTCTCTTCATCCCCACCCAGCCCCTAATCCACGCCCGATTCATCTTTAGCTGCAGATATATTCAGAACCACAAGTCTGATCCAAGTCTGATCCAAGTCTTTCAAACTACATCTTTCAAAGTACATTTTCTAAGTACAATACTTAGAAATAGACTAGAAATGGACTGGAACTGACTGGCAGGTAAAGGAATAGAAAGCCACCACAATGTTTCACTTCTATTCACTACCACCCCTTACTACTTCATTACATATTAACTCCTTACATTCCTCCAACAAGTAAGGAACTAGTCATCTCTCCACCCATCCTCCCCAGCCATCTAACCTCCTCTTGACTACTATTCCTCCACATACTGGCTGTATCACCTCGTCCTCGGCCCCACCATCCTGTCCCGGACTGCTAGATCTCGTACCCAGCCACATCTCCCCTGGACTGTAGCTCATCCCTTGGTGGCATCCCACCCCAGACTGACCCCCCGCTGCCTCACCTGACCCCGGCTGCTCCATCAGCCGACCCGGCAACTGCCTCAGTCAACCCCGACTGCCTCGACCGATCCCCCAACTGCCCCATCCGGCCTCTCCATCCGACCCCCCGCCTTGCATTTCATCCCCCGACATCACCTCATTCCGTGACCACTCCCCACTGATGACCATTCACCCACTACCACAACTTACCCCCCTCTGCTTCTGACCCCTGCCACCACACTCACTCCCTGCTCACCGTACACAATGTTCCCGCTACTCCTCACTCTCACTCCATCCTTCTCCACTTCCTACTACCGCCACTTATACCCCCTCCCAGCAACGAAATACTGCTCTCACCCTCGATCCTGCCGAACCACCTCACCCACTTCACGACCTTTTCATTCACTTTCATCTTCAATCACGAAACAAGCACGCCAGCCTCGCAAGCTCTCATGCTCCCACTGCTCTGCCTACTCCTCCTCCTTGCCGGTGACATCTCCCCCAATACTGGCCCCCCGCACCACATACCCACAACCACCTTCATCCCACGACCCACTGCCAACCCTCACAACCTCATCACCACCAGCCCTCGCAACCCCACCAACATTAGACCCATTCCCCCAACCCATGCCCACCTACCACTCTACCCGGCGCACTCTAGAATGCCCGCTCAGTGTGCAACAAACTCCCAGACATCCACAAACTCTTTATCTCCAGGAAACTGTCATTCCTTGGCCTCACCGAGACCTGGCTCACACCCTCCGACACGGCCTCCTCTGCTGCACTATCCTACGGCGGCCTCAGCTTGTCCCACACACCCCGTCCCTCTGGCAAACACGGCAGTGGAGTCGGCATACTCCTGTCCAACTCCTGCACTTTCAGCCTTATCCCCCGCCCCCCTCCATCACTGTCCCCTCCTACGAAGCCCACTCGGTCTGAATCTTCTCCCCCTCCAACCTCCAGCTAGCCCCCCGGACCTATCACCTCCTTCCTTGACCACTTCACCACCTGGCTACTTCACTTCCTCTCTGCTGACATCCCCATCATCATCATGGGTGACTTCAATATCCCCATTGACACTCCCCGCCCAGCCGCCTCCAACCTTCTTTCCCTGACCACTTCCCTAGGCTCTCCCAATGGTCCTCCTCTCCCACCCACGAACAAGGCCACACGCTTGGCCTCATCTTTACCCGCCTTTGCTCCCTCTCTAACCTCACAGCCTCAGAACTCCTTCTGTCTGACCACCATCTCTTGACCTTCTCCGCTCTCTCCTCCCCTGCCACGCTACCCCCTCTCCGCAAACTTGATCACCCTCGCCGAAACCTAAAAGATCTCGATCTTCCTTTATTCTCTAAATCCCTCATCCCTCTCACCAACATACCCTCCGCTGACGACATTGGCATTGCCACCACCCTATACAACACCACAATAATGAACGCCCTCGACCTAGCCGCCCCCCTCACTCTCCATGGTCCACGCATTAACAGGCAACCCTGGCACACCACCCCCACTAAAAACCTGAGACGGTCATCCAGGGTCGCCGAGAGGAGATGGAAAAAGTCCCGCACCTCCGAGCACTTTGCTCTGTTCTAGCAATTCCTCACTGATTTCAACACGGCACATGCTACTGCCAAGCAAGCCTTCTTCTCATCCTAATAACCTCTCTGTCCCACAACCCCAAACAGCTCTTCAAAACTTTCAACTCCTTACTTCGCCCGCCTGCTCCTCCCCCTTCTCCCCTCCTCTCTGCTGAAGACTTCGCGACCTTCTTCAAGGAGAATTCGACAAGATCAGAAGCAGTTTTGGCCCACTGTCCCCACAACTCCCCCTCCCACCTACACTGCCCTCTTCCTCCATCAGCCACTTCCCCCCATAACTGAAGCCCAACTTTCCTCCCTCCTGTCAAAATCACACCTCACCACCAGCACCCATGACCCGCTCCCATCCCACCTCATTCCAACCACACCTCCATTTTCATCCCAGCCCTCACCCACCTCTTTAACCTATCACTTAGCACTGGCACCTTCCCCTCGGCCTTCAAACACGCCCTAATCACACCCATCCTAAAAAAAACCTCACTTGACCCTACCTCTGTCTCTAACTATCGCCCCATATCTCTTCTAACATTCGCCTCTAAGCTTCTTGAACAGCACGTCCACTCCGAACTGTTCTCTCACCTCTCCTTGTGCTCCCACTTCGACCGCCTACAGTCCAGCTTCCGACCCCTCCATTCCACGAAACAGCCCTGACCAAAGTCACCAACGACCTACTGACCGCCAAGAACAAACACCACTACGCCATTCCTCCTTGACCTGTCTGCCGCCTTCGACACGGTTGACCACTCCCTTCTTCTCCGGATCCTGGAACTCCCTTCTTCTCCGGATCCTGGAATCCCACCTTGCCCTCTCTTGGATCTCCTCATACCTAGCGGACTCGAGCGTTCCCACTCCACACCTCCTCCTCACCCTACCCCCTTTCTGTCGGAGTCCCCCAAGGTTCGGTCCTGGGACCCCTACTTTCTCCATATACACTCTCGGCCTAGGGCAACTCATTGAGTCCCACGGTCCTCCAGTACCACCTCTACGCCGACGACACCCAAATCTACCTGTCTGGCCCTGACATCACCTCCCTACTCTCCAAAATATGCCTTTCCGCCATCTCATCCTTCTTCTCTGCTCGCTTCCTTAAGCTCAACATGGACAAAACTGAATTCATAGTCTTCCCCCCAAGAAATTCCCCCCCACTTCCCAACCTATCCATCTGCGTCAATGACTGCGCCCTCTCCCCAGTTCCCCAAGCCAAGTGCCTCGGGGTAATCCTTGACTCCTCCCTTTTCTTCAAGCCCCACATCAAGACCCTCACCACATCCCTCCGGCTCCAGCTCAAGAACATCTCGCGGATCCTTCCTCACCCACAACACCGCTAAAACACACATTCATGCTCTTATCATCTCCGACTTGACTACTGCAACCTCCTTCTCAATGGCCTTCCTGCTAACTCCCTCACACCTCTCCAATCTATCCTCAACTCCGCTGCCCAATAATCTACCTGTCCTCCCGCTACTCCCTGTCTCCCCCCCTCTGCCAAGCCCTTCAACTGGCTCGCCGCCTCCAAGAGATCTCAATTCAAAACCTAACCATAGCGTACAAAGCCATACACAACCTGGCCCCACCATACATCTCCGACCTGGTCTCACGATACCTACCCCCACGCAACCTCTGCTCTCCCAAGAACTCCTCCTCTGCTCCCCCCTCATCACCTCTTCGCAAACCGTGTCCAGGACTTCTCCTGGGCATCAGCCAGACTCTGGAACTCACTGCCCTAACACGTCAGACACTCTCCTACCCTGAGAAGCTTCAAGTGTCACCTGAAGACTCACCTATTCCGTAAGCCTACAACCTGCCATGAGACCCAGGCGACCGTCCCATACCTGACATTCCCCCATCCTACTGTATCCCCACCCGCCCCTCGTAGACTGTGAGCCCTCGTGGACAGGGTCCCTGCCCCTCCTTACCTGTACGTCCCGATCACCTAGACTTAGTGTACTTGTTCTTGTCTCCCTTATCCTCATGTAAAGCGCCATGGAACCTAATGGCGCTATATAAATAAATAAAAATAATATAATAATATAGTCAGCTGCAGTAAAGGCCTGGCAAAATATTATACAGGAGGAAACCCAGTGCTTGTTGATGTTCATGGCTTACAGACTTCAGACAGTCATTGCCTGCAAAGGATTCTCTACAGAATATTAAAAATAAACATTTTAATTATGGCTAAGTTAATTTCTCCAATTACTTTTGAGCCCCGAAATGAGAAGACTTAGTAGAAAAATAATTGCAAATCCTAAATGTTTCACAGGATATTCTTGTTCAACCACTTTATTTAAACCTGAAAGTCTACACTTCAGTTAAATCTTAGATGTCTCATTATAAATAAAATAAGTGACATGCAAAGCCCAAATACAAAGATTAATTCACTGTCCAAATATTTCTGGACCGAACCGTATATATCATTTTTTATCATGCAGGCAATGCTACTGTTTCATCAAGATGAGCAGCAGTGTAGTACATATGCATGGTTGATCCAAAGAATGATCAGATAAGGATGGCACTTCCCACTTATTCTATCCACGGGCATAAAAAACTGTGCAGGACGGAGGTGCAGGAGATGTGCAGATCCAAAACCCATTGGAGCATGATCATCATGTGAAATGGCCGCCATAGTCCACACATCTCCTGCACCCCCTTTCCTGCACTTTTTATGTCATAGTTGAAATAAATAGGTTTTTTAACTGAATGGTGAGTGCCATCCTTTTCTGATTCCTCTATATTATGATATGCTCAATGATTTTGTTCATATGGTTGTGCAGCACCCATGTGTAGTATACCTCGTATACCTAACTCCATCGTAAACACTTATTCATCTTTAGCATATTGGTATTGAAAGGTAATTTTCTTACTTTATTACTGGTAATATTGGCCTTAGTATATCAGGTTTAACAACAGAATATTAGTATGATTGCTAATTTAACTGTAGAGTAGATATATTCAAAGTTGCAGGTATGGCCACAAGAATAGTTCTAAACAGAAAAAGATCCGAAGGACAAAGTAAAGCCAGCACACAAAGCGTAAATATCATTTTAATTTTTTATTCTAGTTAAATCAATAATTTCTTGATATTAATAAAAAATATAACGCAGTCACCACTATTATTAATCTGTTTATTATCAAACAAATTTGCCTTTTTTTCATGACCAGGAGCCTTTTGGTAACATCATTAATCAAAAGTTCTCAACTTACTGAGAAGCTAAAATTCTGTATTCAATGGGGGAAAGACTTTCCCATCCTCTAAGATGCGATAGGTAGGAGTAGAGTATAGTTTTGTTAAATCTGTATATGAGAATTACAAAGGGGATAGGTAGATAGGGTGGGTAGGTGAGCTCTGCCTCTATCGACTAGCCCCTCCATCGGGTTCTACCCCTCCCTCTTCCTCTAGCTCCTCCTTCAGCCTCCAGCTCCTTCCTCCTCCCATCATATAGAATCTCATCAGTGACAACTGCTATTTCCAATCTCAGTGATGTTAAAGTCTTCACTGAAATACAGATTTTACCACAGAATTTAGACTTTTGATAATGGCTGAGCAATTCTAACAGATCAAGAAGCAAATTTGTCTTCTAAAATATATTACAAAGTTGTCTTTTTTCATGTGTATTTTTCATTTATGAAGCAAAAATTAAAACAGTGGTTACTTTTTACCCCTTCATCCCAAAACTTGTTTTCACTCTCCTGACCAGGTACATTTTTTCAATTCTGACTGTGATTTGGCTATTTACCATAAATACGAAAATATGCTGAAATGACACCTGACGCCATGTCCCATATGGAGAGCCCTTAATGTGCCTAAACAGTGGTAGCCTCCCGCAAGAGTCCCCATTTTGGAAACTAGACCCTTATAGAGCTTACCTAGATGTTAGGTGCTACAAAAAATTTTATGTCGTTGTGTCGTGAAATTAAAAAAATCCTGGCGACACTTGCCGAATTGGGGGGTAAACTTATCGCTTACCTATTTTTGATTTTTTATATATACATATATATATATATATATATGTATATGTATATACGTTAATATATGATAAGAGTAATTGAATTGTATAACCTGAAAAAAAAATTGAAAAAAATAAAAATTTCCACAAAAAATGTTGCCTTAGCTCCAAAGTTTTAATTCATAAGGGTAACTGGAGAAAATACACAATTTAGGGTACTTTCACATCAGCGGTTTTTGCCGTTCGCTGCAGATGCAGTGAAAAAAACGCATCTGCCGCAATTACCGCATAACCGCTGCACTTGCGGCACAGTTGCGGCAAGCCCCATAGAATGTCTATGCGGGCTTGCGGCAGGTGCGGCAAATGCAGTATCGGCACTTGCGGCAGGTGCGGCCACAAAAAAAATGCGGCTGACCACGTTTTTTTTCGCGGCCGCACCTGCCGCAAGTGCCGAAACCGCACTTGCTGCACCTGCCGCATATTTACCGCAAGCCCAAGACATTGAATGCGGCTTGCGCAACTGTGCCACAAGTGCAGTGGTTATGCGTTAATCGCGGCAGATGCAGTTTTTTCACCGCATCTGCCGGATCGGCAAAAACCGCTGATGTGAAAGCAGCCTAAGTGCATAATTTATTCTGACTATGCTGGTACCCCATACGTAGTAAACTACTGATTGGGAGCACAGCAGGGCTCGGAAAAGAAGGAGTTTCATTTGAATCAATAACAATGGGATAGGATCTTGGAGAGAGAAAAACTCCTTTAAGAATTATATGGAGCAGGAGGAAGGACTAGAAATTAAATCTTTGCCCTAGGTGAAGGAAAGCTAGGAGTCAGCTATTAGAATGGAGGTCATCTGAGGAAAGCAACTTTTTGAAAAACGTCAACTAATATTATTATTACTATACACTGTGTAACTAGTCAACATTAATAAATTATATAAGTTATTTACATTTAATTAGGCAACTTTTAGATAATGCATCCATTCTTCCAGGCTAAGGTCAAACTGTTAAAACTATTTCAAACAATATTTTAATTATTACTTTGCTACAATTTGGCTCTCCTGAATTTAATTGCATGCAACAAAAATAAGAGCTTCTTATAAATACATATATTTACATTTATATGCATAAATGTACACTTTTTGTATACTTGACGCATGTGGTTTTTAATATGATAGAATAATGCAACTTTCCCAGAAGAGGTGCACAGAGGAAGCAAAGGCTAAACTGCCTTCCTGAATTATTCATATGGAAATGTTATTCTTTATTTATAAAGCATGCTCATGAACATTCACAGCATAAGAGAAATCACCAAGTGGTCCCTTGGACAAACAGATTTTTGTTCGCACAGAGTCTTTTCTATTTCCTTGCTAATATATTCAGTAAAGTGATTCCATTGTACAACAGGGAGTTACATTTTTTTTTCAATTGCACAGATAAAATGGGAATGTAGACAGAAAATGCTTAGGAGATTGAAAATATGATTTTTAGATGAGTAAATCATCAGACTGATGATCTTGCAAATATCAAATTTGCTTTAGTTTTCCAATTTAGCATTAAAACTTATTTTTTAAGCAGTTAAAAAAACCTTTGTGTAAAACAAATCATCTATTATGGTTATATTATTGCCGTTTCTATTTCATGTAAAATTAAAATTAAACACTTATGAATAGGCTACAGTTAATAATGCCTTGGTCATGTCAGAAAAGACAACCTGCAAAAGTTAATACTGAAAGCCAACAAATGTCAGTGTTAGATGCCCGGTGAGGAAAGCTTGCAGATGTCAGTGGTCTGCATGCGTCAGTGTCAGAGACCTGTAAAATTGTTGACAGCCTTTAGGCCTTCAGAGGTCCTATTTGATGAAAGAGTTCTACACCTGCCAATGTCCTAGGTTATGGAACAGTGTTGAAAATGCTGAAAACCTGCATGATCACGAGATATCAAGATTTAGACACAGAAATACATTCATGCAACAATCCAGAAGAATCAAGTATAAAAGGATTAAAAAAAAATGACTTAAAATTCACATATAGGAAAATATGAAATATTTGTATGGCCATTACAGAAGACTATTACAACTCACCATCACAACTAGGTAATGCATGATTCCATTGATGATTCCTTTCACAAACTAATGGTTCGTCATCACTTAAAATGTATCCAGCATCACAACTAAAGGTCACAGTGGAGCCAATTCCAAAGTGTTTTCCATGACGATGACCATTAACTGGTATGCCTGGGTCCAGGCATGAATCCAATTCTAAAGTAACACCTAAGATTAAGAAAATAAAAGAAGAAGAAGAATTAAAGTCACGAAGGCCTCATAACATTAAAATATAAATAGATTCTTGTTAGGTACATCCTGTATTGTTTACTGTGATTAAAGTTTAGAAGGCACGCAAATATGTCCTCAATCATCTGTTTTTTTTCGGCTTAACATATGCTAAAATGGAAGTTTGAAATTATAACCTGTTGAAAAAAATGAACTTGCAATTCTGCCACGAGATGTCTATACTGTTTGTGCCTATATATTTCTATCCAGTGATTGTGGTATGAATTGCAGCTTGACATGTGTATTACTAGCATGTCACAATATTGTATTGGAAACAGAACGAAGTGCCGGTGATCCGCGCTGCTGGATGGGAAAAACAGGACCAAGATGTCTGGTGCAATGGTTAACTTTATTCTGATGCGTTTTGGAGCAGCCTCTTCCTGAGGAAGGAGCAGAGGCTGCTCCGAAATGTGTCAAGGATAATCCCTGAGGAAGGAGCAGAGGCTGCTTCAAAATGCGCTGGAATAAAGTTACACCATTGCACCAGACTTCTTAGGTCTTGGTTTTTCCATCCAGCAGCATGGGTCACTGGCACTTTGTCCTGTTTCCAGTTGTTTGCCCTGTCACGCATGGAAGTGTGGACACAGTGGCACCTGTAGGAGTGCTAATACTGGCTGTGTGTTCACACAACAGGACAAGGTGAGCAAATTTCATCAGGCTATTGCCCACATCTGCCTAAAGATAAGACCCTATGCGCATTTTTGCAATATTGTATTGACATTTATTCTGCGAGAAATGGAGCTTGACAAAATGAAGTACTTCACGACCAATGTCGCACATGTACATCATCAGCTGTGTCCGAGCATTTGAAGCTGTCTCACAAGCTAAGATTGCATCTTGTTCGGAACTTGAGAGCTGATTTAATCAGCCATCAATTGCTTCTAACAGCCATGGGTGGATCACAGATCCACCCCAACTGTTAACTAGTTAAATGTTACTTCCAATATTTGCAGCAGCATTTAACATGTGCTGACAAAACGCGAATCACTTATTCTACTTATCGGCACCCCTGTTACGTGTTCTTGGGGTCCTGCAGAATTGTTATGATGACCAGATGCACCTGATAACCTCCGAGCATGTCATTGTGATCCTCCTGTAAACATTGCCAGCGAGCCAGCAATCATGGGAGATCATGATTTGTGCTATTCAGAGCACTGCTCTGTATAGCACAGGGGATGAGAGAATCATAGCTGCAAACCTGTAAATGGACTATTAAATAGAGTAAAAATGTAAAATAACACAAAAGTTCAAATTGCCCATTTTGCTCTATTTAAAAAAACAACTAAAAATACACATATTTGGTATCACCATGTTTAAAAATGTCTGATTTTTCAAATATAAAATGAATTTTTCTGAAATGTAAATGGCGTAATGAGAAGAATAGTCAAAATGCCAGAATTATGTTTTTTTGTCCCTGCAACATTGCAATACAAAATGTAGTCAAAGGCAACCAAAACATTGCATCTACCCTAAACTGGTATCAATAAATATGTAAATAAAAAAAGCCCTCATACTGCCCCAGATCCTGAAAATGAAAACATTAATTAGGGCTCGGAAAATGATGACAAAAGCTACATTTTCTTTTTATTAATTAATTGCTAAAAAAAAGTTTACCACTTTAATAAAAAATATATATATTTTGGTATTTTTTTATCATACATTCCTTCAAATTGCCAGTTCAGTTTTACCATATATTGAACTTGGTAAATAAAACACTTACAAAAAACATTGTGGAATTGCTCTTTTTTTGCAATTTTACTGTGCTTTTTTCCCCCTGTTTTCCAGTACACTATATGGCATAACGAATGAAGACATTAAAAAAAAAAATTGTCAAACAAAAAAAATACTTATACTGCTATATTTAGACATGTTAGTGTTATCCCACTTGGATGAAAGAGAGGAAAAACAAAAACAGAAAATAGAAAATTGCCTAGGGGTGAATGGGTTAATGAAACAGTAAGGTGGACACATCTGTGCTCTTATTTTAATGTATCCTAAATTTTCTGCAAATGTTGGCAAGTACAATTTATGACATTGCAAGACAGGCGCTTTTACATGAACTCTTTTAGGAAACAATCTATCAGGTCGTATTGTAGGTGCTAAATAATGTATAATGTGTAATGTACAGCATAGCTATTAGATGCACCTGTTTGAATAACATAGCTAAAACTCTATGCGAGGCAACATTATGTGCAATATGTGAATATGGGATAGTGAGATGTTTTCCCTTTTATTGCTTTTTCTTTCACTACCCCCACTCATTAGAAATCTCCATGTCAAATTACACCTTCAGTGGTCATTTCTCATAACAATTAGTTGTCATCTTTTCCTCGGCATACAGCTTATTGCCCTAACCTTCCTATTTTGCATATGGGATAAAAAAAAAAAAAAATTAGACAAAATATGAAACTAAAAAAATGTTAAACTTTATATATCAGAAGCAAAGAGATACAAAGACAGTGGTGCTGTATTCTAGTAGGCGTTGGTGCTTGATTCATAGTTAAGCTGCAATATACTGCTGCACAATAGCCTCCATAATGCTTAGGGCATGCATCAGAAAAATAGGAGAGTAAAATTTCATGTTCACTGTTTGTGCAGTGTATGAAGGATATAGCAGATAGTTTACTCCCACTAGTTCAAGGACAACTGAAATTTAATGGTAAAGTATTTAGGGTTAAGAGGATTGGTGAAAAATGCAAGACATTAATGCTAATTAGCTCCTAACGACCAGCAATAATGCTAATTCCCATGTACTTATATGACAGCTCATTCTAAAAAGGTATGTGTTATGGAAAATATGTATTGAATTGAATATATTGACTGTTTTTGTTTACTTCTTATAGACACACCTTACTAGTCTCATCTCCAAAGGACCTAGTATTCATAACATCTAGAGGTGCATACTCTCAATCAGAATACACAGCATTTTGGTATTGCCAAAGCGTCCAAAATGCTGCGTTGTACAGTTCCAGCATAGTGGATAGAATTTCAAGAAGTCCCATGCCCATTATGCATCTCCTGACCACTGCATGCTTTCAGCTACAGTGTGAGTTACGCTTCTCCGCAGCATGTTAATTTCATCCTGTGGAGTTGGAAGTGATAACCATCGGCTGCACGCAGGGAGAAGCTGCCCTGCACCCACTGCAGATCATGAGTTCAAGGCAGCTCCCAGCGTGCACTGGTGGGTTTATGTAGGTCCAGGGGCATTGCATCCAAGACGCATATATTGTGAGCACATATCCTTAAACAGTTAATCAAAATCCTACTTGCAACTAATGAGGAGTAATAAATAAAAAATATTGTTCTCTAGTTCCGTGAAATCATATCTGCAGACTTTAGAGAAAGCTGGGCATTGACCTATTAAAGGCACTTCCTGATGCAGGCAATTTTATAGGCATACAACATGTAATAATCCCAAATTTTTTCATTTATCTTTTTTCAGCACTTGTATAATAAAACTTTAGTTTTACAGTCTTTAATGTCCAATATCTTTTATTTTTTCTACAAAACAGTTTGGTCGTAACCTGATGTATTTCACAGCCTATTGTATTTATTGGTCTACGTAAAAGATACCCTAGATAACATTGGCTCCACTTATTACATAACAACAGACTTAGGGCGTTCTATGCAATGCAGGACAATGTTTCTGTGTAATAACAATTCAGACTCATTAAATAGAATTTACCACACAGTAAAAGTGATTACTTACTTTCATATCGAATTAGAAAGCCAACATTAGAACGACTATTATCAGTTGTGAATAGAAGATACATGTAATTTCCTGTGCTAATGAGAAATTGTGGCGCTTGTGTTCCATGATATTCTCCAATCAATGGGGAAGAATTGCCTGAGCCATCTCGTACTTCAAGAATATCATAGTTTACTTCAGTCTGAAATCTGAGTTAGAAACATAATTAGATATTAGTCATGCATTCCTTGGTACCATTCTACAATGAATCTTCAGCTGATAGACAACTTTACATTAATATTTTAGTGGACACTAAAAAAAATAAACAGCAATTATTTCTTTACAAAAAGTAAAAGAATATTAGTACAAATGTATTAAATTCTAATTTCAAGAAAAGAGAGGCAAGTTGTAGTTTTTAATGACATCATTCATTTTACCATACACTGTACTAAAAATTTGTAAAAAAAAATTCAAAGGCAATAAAATATTGAAAACAATGCATATTTTTAATCATGTTCATTATATGATAAAAAAGGGTTGAAAACATGATTCATCAACCCATGATTTAAAAATAGGGTAATGCTAAATGTAGATATTTATCCCTGGCCACATATATAAAGGGAATATAACTAGAGATGAGTGAACCTGCGCAAATATTTTCACCAATTTCAAATTCGGCATGAACCTGACAGATTCAGCTGGGGTTCAGAAAACCTGAGCAATTTTCCCAAAAATCGGCAAACATAGATTAGTTAGGTGAGTGATCGGATTATAAAATGCATTACTGTATCTAAATTATGCTTTTCTCCTACCTTCTGGCATTGTAGTATAGTATAGCAGGTGGAATGTCTTTGATGAGGGAGGGGGGGGGGAGTCAGAGGACTCCATTTTTTTCCATCACTTTCTGTGTGGATGTTTGGGGTCGGCAGCCAATCATGGACACATCAAACATTAACAAGTTGAAGACACAAGGGCTTTTGTTATTGGCTGGCTTGTTTCATTGGCTGTCAGAGTCACATGTTCCTTTACATATAAGAGGAAACCGGAGAGGGGAGGTGGGCGCACCACAATGGAACAACAATAATACAAGTGTGCTCACCATGCCACAATTAAACGATGCATAAGGGAAGGGAAGTTAGGGCGTATCTGGGAGCAACACCATATAATAAAGAAATCAGAAAAATATTTAATGTGAAAATAACAATAACTTTATTCACTACACACACAAATTTAAAAACATTTAAAAAGGCATAGGGGCCCCCTGGGCAGTGACAGCATGGAAAATATATAAAAAATATAAGGGGAGACAACAGAGGGGCAAATAAAATGCCCTATCAACTCGATAAGAAATAGGGTCCTTATAGTGTAAACGGTACAAAACTGATCCAGTTGTGATTCCCACAACTGGAATAGAAGCGTTGGTTTTAATGTCTGTAGGCTGCTGCTGGGCTTCACCTTCACACTATAAGTGGGTACTTCAAGAGTTTTCGGTCCACAGGTGTACTAAGTCGCGCTGCCGGTCATCCAAGAGGTACACGGGAAACAGTGTTCCAAGAAAAAGTTCCTTTATTCTTCAAATAAAACCGAACCGTTTCGGCGGGCCTAATCCTGGCACCATCCTCAGGTAACCTGAGGATGTGCCAGGATTAACGCCGAACGCGTCGGGTTTATTTAAGAATAAAGGAACTTTTTCTTTTGGGCCACTGTTTCCCGTGTGATCCCTTAGGAGAACCGGCAGCCGGGATGTAGTACACCTGTGGACCCAAAGTGGAAATATGACATATCCCACTAGCCGTCAAATATAAAGTTGGAATTGGAAGTGCAGCAGGCGTCCAGACAATAAAATAGCAAAACTTACAAAGGCATATAAGAGATGGAATCAAACAGATGTCATAAACAATGGAAAAAACCCAAAGTATATAGGAATATAATGTGACTAAGTATCTATAACTGACAAAGAAAAAAAATGTATAAAAAAAAAAAAAAAAAAACCCAAAAAGGGTAACCCTATACAACCAAAGGGTGGTAGAAGAGACATTCAATGGTTACCAAAATGGTGGCCACTCATCAGTAACCACAGCCAATATAAGGCAAAAAACAAGATATAAAAATATACCATAAAGAAATTACAAACTTTAATAATACCTTGGGGTTTCCCTCCATAGCACTATGTGGGACATTTTCCCCATGACTTTAGGAATGTATATCAAAAACACAGAAGGAACGGTGGGACCAATGCTGCCGGCTTATCGGAGAAACGCTCTTGGAGCACCGTGTTCGCCAGGTGGTGCCCCTCACTGGCAACATACAATATGTCTTGAAATAAGGGAAAACGGCATCACCGGGCTGTTGCTGTGCTTTTATTAGGTCAATATTTACATGGTGCAGGGAGGGGGGTGTATATAGGTGACGACGGCACCTTTTCGCGCAGCGTTGCGCTTCCACGTGTCACAAGCTAATGGAGGTAAAGCTCATTTCCTATTATAGGAGGAGCTATAACCTACAATGACGTCCCATTTGCAAATTAAAAACATTTGGGAAATCTTAAAATTTAATGATTTTAAGCGGTATTTTATATTTATTTTTCTTTTTAAAGTGTCAAATATTTACATGTTTGTATATATCTTGAATTAATCCTTTTGTCAGCACAGCTGGTGATTGTGGAATCATGAAATTTTAAGATTTCAAAATGTTTTTAATTTAGCTAATAGTGACGTCTTTTTATGTTATAGACTCCCCCTAAAAGGAAATGAGCTTTACCTCCATTAGCTTGTTACCGTGGTAGCGACACTGCGCGAAACGGTGCCTCGTCACCTCGCTATACACCCCCCCTCCCTGCACCTGATATTTGGCTGTAGAGACCGGGATGCTAGTCCCCCATTTCAAGATATGTAAGTTTTGAACTTGTCAATAGAATGTTCTCCCCACCAGGCTTTATACCCTGATGGCCTGGAAAATTCTACTATTACCCCAGTTTTCCGAATCAATCCTTGCTGTTTTATTCTAAGTGGAAAACTGGAATTTACATCCTGGAAAAAATCACTGTAAACTTGCCTATGTTAACATTTCCCTTTTTTACCTTCATTTGGCCCGATAACCCTTGATACTCGGTGAACCAAGGTAATGACTTCAATTGCACCTGGAAATTTATGATTGGCACTTTAAAGCGCATAGTTGCAAAATTGACCCTTTAGATGCAGTTAGTCATTTGGAGATCATCATGTCAAAGGTTTCCCTTTTGACTGTAAATCATAATTTTCCTGTTCCTTTAAATACCTTAATTCTCCTGAGAATTTTTTATGTTCAACATTATCATATCAAACGTTAAATAGCATGTTTAAAAAAAACCTTTTAAGCAAAAAAAATGTAGTTATGCATTGGTAACCCTTTTTTTCTTGCTTAAAAAAAGCTTGAGACTGCCAAACTTTGAGTCATACGCACCATACAGGAGCAAGCCAATGGAGTCCCTTAAGGTGTAGGTAATGCGGTAAAATAAGATGAAGATTTTGTGAGAGTTTAAAAGGGTAGAGCATCGGAAACCAAGGTAATCAGGGTCCCAGATTGCGATTATCGGGTACACTGCCCGTGTACACCCGTAGAGCCGTTTTAAACCCCCATATTAAGATATTCCCGGGCAACATAGTGCCAAGGTAACAGAGATCATCATTTCATTAAAAGGGAAGACCCAAACATTGCCCAAAGATTAAACGCAGCCCAATAATGAACAAGTTAACACAACTCACATATCTGATACTCGGGGTATAACGAAGCTTTCCAAAAACCCAAAAGGAATACCAAGTGCCACCCTCCTTTGATACAACTGTCAATAAAAAAGAAAGCTAGGGGTTTCCCCAAAGAACCATTTAAAGGAGAACCCAAGTTTCACGTTGGGGGCCCTTCGATCGTAACCCTTGCATGGTCCCCAAATGCCATCACAGCCGTCAGGGGGAAAATTTGCATCTTAACCAATTTTTTTTTTAAATAGGTTGCAAAAGCATTCCCGTCGAAATGAATTGCAATTTTTTGAAGTCCCAAAGTCACCTCAAAGAAATGTAATATTTATAGACCACCTTTCCAAAAAAACAGCCCTTGTCCTTCCGTGAGCGTAATGAGTTCTATTAAGTTTTTGCCTTCATTAGAAACAATCCGTTCAGTTTTTGTCGGGGCTGGGCAGCGGAAAAATCCCGGATATTAAAGATATTCAGGTCTGGCTGGGTGGGCCCGAACTTGTTGTCCTTGCATAATGTGATAGAGGGGGTGTTTGGTTTTCTTGTGAAACACCTCCCCTCTTCCTTTCAAGCTAAACTAAGAACTGCTGATAATGGGGGACTCCCCGCAAAACTTACAAATTCGTGGCATTGGGCCCCACCTTCCACGGTGACCCCTCCAAATTTGGTGGGCAATTTTTCTTGGAAAGCGGTTTTGAGTGCGAATGCAAAGGGCCTGTGTATGACCCAATTTGTCTTCAAAGTCCAGGACTCTATCATGAATGGGTAAAGTGCTTTGCAACTGGGAGGGGCGTGTAAAATTCTGTGTTGCACCCCCTAATAACCCCTTGGAGGGTGCTGTATTTACCGGAGGCCATGAATTTGCAGGCAGTGATCGCCTTTGGGGTGGTCACTGCTGTTTCACACTGGGTCTGCCCCTTTTGATTTCTGGGTCCTGTTTAAAAACCCTGGGCCCATCCTTATATTCCCACTGGGAAAATGTTAAAACCTGGCCCGTTTGATCCTCCCCTAACCATGTTAAAATCTTTTTTTCAGTCTTTGAGGTTTGGAAATCCTATCATCTCAGAAGGCTGGGCAAAATTATACACGAAATATTTTTTATGGATAAGGCTATAATCAAATATGGGACAAACAATTAGGCCGAGTCAGAAAAGTGTAAATCAAAACTGAAAAACAAATGCCATATTTGAATCAAATTTAAAAAATGAATTTCACATTTAGTTGGAATAAACTCCTACAGAAATATGGCATAGTTATACAATTTCTGTTGATCCTGCGTTTGAAGAAGTATGGTTGCAGCAGAATCCAGATCTCGAAATCAGACTTTAGCCCTCCGGAGGTGATAATGAAAATGATACTCAATACCTGAGGAACACCCACACTGTATTGTGGTTCAGGGCGGGAATGGAGGGGGGTAAATCTCATGGAAAAGATGGGCAAATGAAAAGATGATGAAGATGAGATTCTAGATCCCACTTGGAATGAACCCAAGTAATGGCACGTTTAGCTTAGCAGAGGAGGAGCAGGAAGACAATTAGATTAAGTTGCATGTCCCGCACAAGCTGAGGCTGAAAACACAAGAGGCACTGCATCCTCACTACAACTTTGGCTCTGGACAGCAGAGGCCCAGGTCTGCATTGTTGTGGCACAAGATTGTCTAGCCTGGATATTTTTTACACCGCAAAAGATGACACAGCTCACCATTTAATAGTCAAAAATTAATAGGGCAAAACCCCCCAAATTTTGACTACTACATCCATAAACTCCACATGGCCCGGCACCATGCAACGTCGGGGACAAATTATGCAAAAAAAACATGCCTACTGAAAGCTGTAGTAACCAAACATTTGCTCATCATCATATCCCAAGCGAAGGGAGAACTACTGTCACTGGACAGCCTACTCCAGTCTCTTTGTTTGCCAGCAGCAGAGCGATAAGAGTAGTGGATGAGGTCCAGTTTTTGCTACAGTTCATGGAAACTGCTGAATGAAGTGGCCTGTGCTCTTGTTCTTCCACCTATACATCACAAACAGTACAGTCCTCAGAAGTGGTGCTCCAATTACCCATTTGTCACCCCATGCCACAAAAACTCTTCAACTGCACAACTGATTATGGGGAAACACAGATGAGCAATTCTGCGAAGATGTTCACACATTCTATTCCATTGGCATCTGAGGTCTGCTCCAAAGATTCACATACTCCAGTGGAGGAAAGCATCTGCAGAAATGCCCAAAATCTTTTCTAGTTGGATCCTGGGATGAAGGAAGTATGGTTGCAGCAGAATCCAGAGCCTCGAAATCAGACGTTAGCCCTCCGGAGGTGATAATGATAATGATACTCAGATACCTGAGGAACACCCACACTGTATTGTGTGTTCAGTGCAGGAACTGGAGGAGGGTAAATCTCATGGCAAAGAGTGGGCAAATGAGAAGATGATGATGAGATTCTAGATCCCACTTGGAATGAACCCAGAGTAATGCAGCTGATTAGCTTAGCAGAGGAGGAGCAGGAAGACAATTAGATTAAGTTGCATGTCCATGCACAGAGGCTGAGGACTGCAAGCACAAGAGGCACTGCATCCTCAGCTACAACTTTGGCTCTGGACAGCAGAGGCCCCAGGTCTGCAGTTGTTTGTGGCAGCAAGAGTTGTCTAGCCTGGATATTTTTTTACACCGCAAAAGATGACACAGCTCACATCATTTAATAGTCAAAAATTAAGTAGAGGCAAAAACCCCCAAATTTTGACTACTACATCCATAAACTGCCACATGGCCCAGCACCATGCAATCGTCTGGACAAATTACTGCAGTAAAACTATGCCTAGCGGGTCTCACCAAACACCATCCATCAAATGCATTGGCTGCTTCTTTCTCCTCCACCAGCATTGCAAATATTGTCCGATAGGTGTCCAACCGCAGGACCTCTAGTGTTTACCTGTTTCAGTCGGGGCAACTGAAGGACCCTCAGATGTTACAAAAATGGATATGCCTACTGGTTTGGACTGATCCCAGACACTGAGCACACCACTTGTTTGTCAACCCACCATAACATCTTTGCCTGCACCGCCTTCACAGTGCAGTAGTTTGTTGAGTACACCATACTTCACATTGTCTCATCACAGCAGCCAGCCCTTGGTTCCACAGTTGTGGTCACGGAAAAGATTATTTCCTACTACACATCCCAAAGCAAAATGCTTAAACTTCACCATCTTCATTTGTTGGACACAGATATGCTGCTTTTTAGCCTGTGGGATAAAGATGGTATCCGAAAGAGGATGGCTGTCGCAGCCCCATAGGCAAGATACCTAGTCGTCACTACTTCTCAAAGCAAGCTGTGCCTGTGCTACACCAGCATCTTGCAGACATCACCTGTTCCTCGAGAAACTCTGTGTGTGACAGGGTGCATATCATCACTGACACCTGGGTGAGCAAACATGGCCAGGAGCATTACATTTCCCTCACTGACCACTGGGTGACTCTGGTGGCTACAAGTCCTGTCGGGGAAGGGACTACTCCCCAAGTCTTGAAATCCCCAAAGCTTTTGGGTCAAACTTCTACTTCTTCATCCACTGCTTCATCTTCGTCCCTAAGACCTCCAGCTGCACCCTTGACCTCTACTTTAATGCTGCAACACTACAGACAGAATCCACCGCACCTCCATACTGAGCTGCCAGGGCTCTCTGCCATAAGGCAGTTTTTAATTTAAAATGCCTCTGAGATATGAGTCATTCAGCTGAAGAGTTGTGGACAGCTGTGCACACCGAGTTACAGCAATGGCTGTCTCCACTGAAAATGGAACCAGGGAAGGTTGTGTGCAATAACAGAGCTAACCTGGTGGCGGCCCAACACTGGGGCAAACTTACACACATGCCTTGAATAGCTTAAGTCCTCATCCTGGTTGTCCAGCAATTCCTATGCCACTATCCTGGCCTTGATGAGCTGCTGAACAAAGCATGGTTGCTGTGTGCTCACTTCTGCCGTTCTCAACCCGTGCCTCAACAACTAGCATCGCTATATAGGTCTTTCAGACAACCGATTAACCATTTAATATGCAATATGCCGACAAAGGGGAATTCCAGTCTGCACATGATGCAGTGACTGTGGCAGCAGCAACATGCCCTGGCACAGTATGTCATGATGCATACAGTGACTAAAAGTGAGCCAAATGTGGTGCAAATAAATTTTTCCAGAGTGGGCACAGATGAATAATCTCTCTACCCTTCTGCACAGTTTTGAAATGGCTACTAAGATAGTTAGTGTTGCTATCATCAGCCTCACTATTCTGGTCCTCTACATGCTATATCAATGTTGAAAAGTCTGCGGGATGAAGTGCTGGTACTACAGGAAGAGGAGGAAGAAAAGGAGGATGCAGAAAGGATATCAAGATCTCAAAGGCCTGGGCTCTCATCACACAGTTGGGTGGCATGGCAAGATGGAGTAGAGTGACAGAAAGGAGCTCATGGTATCAGATAAAGTGGTGAAAAGGTGCAGGAGATGAGAAGGAAATGGAGGAAGATGATGAAGAAGAGGTGATGTAGATAGAACAGTCAGCAGATGAGGAAGAAATGATTCCCTTTCTGTTGTCCAAGGCTGGTGGGAGAGAATGGAGGAAGAAAGCTCAATTTTTACGCCACCATCAACACAACAAGGATTTGGGTCTCATGGATGCATGAGCGCCTTTTTGTTTCACTATCTGTAACGTGATGCCCATATCATTAGGATTCAAATTAGTGACTAACATTGGGTTGCCACACTGCTTGACACTGCTTCCACCCTTGAAAGAGACATGCGCATGCTGGAGTATCAAAAAAAGCTGAAAGACAATCTCAGGACTGGTTTTCCCCAACAGATAAGTGAGGAACACAATACAAATAGCAGATGTACATTTACAACCTGGGTGACATCAAGTCGGCAATGTAGAAACATTAGCAGCAGCAATGTAACCATCAGAAGCAATTTCTTGTAGTCTTTTGACCAATTTTTTAAACCAGCCCATCCACTGACAGAACAAAGTTCAAGTTTGACACATAGTGAACGGCTGTTTGGCCCTTCAGCCATTTACTGACATCATTGTACTGTAAAAATAAATAATTAAAAAAAACTTTGGAGTAGCTCTCAGTGGTATTTTTATTTCTTAGGGCAGAAAGAAGCGGACAGCTACGGGCTGCCACACCCAGGTGCCTGGCTTTACCATAGCTGTCTATCAAAATACAGGAAAGCCCATTTTTTTTAATTTAAATAAGTAATTAAAAAAAATGTGAAGGCTGTGCCATATTTTGATTACCAACTAGGTAAAACCCAGACAGCTGGTGGCTGGGATTCTCAGTGGGGTAATTCTGGACCCCCATACTGAAAATTGCAGCTGCCCATAAAAAATGTTGCATTCTTTCATAGCACCATTTCCAAGTGCTTTACCTGGCTCTTCCAGTGACCCTGGTGGGGTGACATGCTGAGTAATGAAGGGGTTAATGCCAGCTTTGTATTGCCAGCTGACACTAAGCCTGAAATTCATGGTGTCAGACCAATGTTAGACCCGGTGACCATGAATTCCTAGTAAACATAAAATAACACCACACAGAGAAAAAACATTTTAATAGAACTAAAACATAAGACAAACCTGTTTCCATCTTTAATTTGCAAAAAAAACCCTCCCTCAGACATAATCCACAGTAAACATCTTTAGCTCTGCTTCATCTGTGTGAAAGGTTACCTGATTTCATGCCTTAGTCACACCAGACGTGAACTCAGATGACTCCAGCATAACAGTACACGGAGCACAGCCGTAAGTGAGGGAGAGAAGCTATACTCAAATGTCGTGGTCCTTACTGATCCATGTGTTATTCATCAAGAACTGCTCAGCCACTCCATTGCTCTTAAACCATGCACCTGTTTCCAGCATACACTTAGAGTATCCATCTCATCCTTATTAGATGAACTCATAATATAAACATATGAGAAAAATGGATTCTTACTTTTTTATTGGTGGTTTTGTTTTAAAATCATACAAATCGGAAAATTGATATCAAACCAATGTTCTAACAAAAAAAACAATTTTTATTCAAAATTAATAAAGGGCAAAACTTGAAATGTATCTATATTTTAATTCTGTTGAAGACCTTCACCATTATTCTGGTTCCTTTCCTACCTGCTCTGTGCATGCTAACATGATGTTCACAGTAAGAAATCATAAGGTTACAATGATAGGCACTGGCTGGGTGTAAAGCAGGGGTGGGGAACATCGGGCCCCCGGACCGGATCCGGCCCGCCATGTTACCAGATCCGGCCTGCGGTCACTTTGCTCATTTTATAATGCGGGCCCTATAAATTTTCTGAGGTGCACGCTAGAATTGTGTCCGACGTGCAACATTGTCAGAGTGAGAAGTTCTGTGTGGCAGGAGCCTCTGAGCTCTCCAGCTCCTGCTCCCTGACTATTGCAATCAGCTCCTGCCACTATCTTAAGTAAACAATTCCTTCCACCTCCAGGTGGTCAGTAAACATAAAGGTGTCAAAATAAATAAATAAAAACGTCGGTTGTGTACTACTTGATTAACACATGGCCCTGCAGTGATGAGGAGTGTCAGCAGTAAGAATTAGCTGCATCCAGCAGCACAACCAAGGGAGAGAAATAAAAATCATGTGAAGCCATGTGAAGCCATGTTAAAATCATATATGTCCATATTGATTTTATCCACTATCCTTTGGATGTGTTGCTGGATCTCCTTTTTGCTCTGGCCCAGTGCACCCATGTGTCATATGCCTCTGACCCTGTGTACCCGTGTGTCGTACGTCTCTGGCCCCATGTTCACTTTGTGTCGTACGCCTCATGCCCCTGTGTACCTGTGTGTCGTACACCTCTGGCCTCAAGTACCTGTGTGTCGTACTCTTCTGATCCCGTTTACCGTGAGTCATATGCCTTCTGGGCCCTGTGTACCGGTGTGTCATACGCCTCTGGACCCTGTGTACCCGTGTGTCATATGCCTCTGGCCCCGTGTACCTGTGTGTTGTACGCCTCTGACTAGAGATGAGCGGTGTTCGACTCGAATTGTTCGCCAATGTCAAATTCGTGTTGTTTTTGGCGCTGTTCGAGTCATTCGTCGAATTCAAATAATTTGGTTCAACTTCGGCAGTTCTAGAAGCTGTTCGATTTTGGTTCGAAAATGTGACAGATGCTGTCAGAAAACTGCATTTTCAGCCAAAATAAACAGCTATTAAGTAAAATAAAGTGTTAAAAAAAATGTATGCTCACCTGTCTGGCGGTCCAGCGATGGCTCCGGCAAGGTCCTGTTGCTGATAGGACCTGTGGTGACATCAGAAAACCGGTCACAAAACCAGTCACATGACCGGAGTTCAGGCGATAACCGGTTTTGTGACGTCACCACAAGTCCTATCAGCAAGAGGACCTTGCCGGAAAGGTTAAAATAGACATTTTTATATTTTGAACACTTTCTTTTACTTAATTAAGCCAGGCTCCACATGAATTTTTTTAAATAGTCGAGAAATTGTAAAGGTGATCATTTTGTGTGGCACCCGAATGTTGGTAAAAATTTCCAAATGGCCTGCGGCAGGAAAAAGGTTCCCCACCCCTGGTGTAGAGGATATTTCAGTGATTGATCATTATGTTCAATTGAAGTGTTGTCATTATAAAAATTACAACGATACACATAAAGGGAAAACAGAATTGTAAGTGAAGGCACAACACTAGTAATGAGAGGTCGGAATGAATTTGATGCGGTTTGCCAAAAGTCTAATATTGTCTAGCAGGTTTCCTAACATTGAATTATCAATACCGTATATACTCGTGTATAAGCTGACCCGTGTATAAGCCGACCCCCCTACTTTTGCCCCCAAAACCTGGGAAAACCTATTGACTCGTGAATAAGCCGAGGGTGGACCCCAGCACAAGTATACAGTCCCCAGCAGTGTGGTATACAGCATCCTCCCAAGTGGTAGTATACAGCAGCAGCCCCAGTGGTAGTATACAGCAGCAGCCCCAGTGGTATATACAGCAGCAGCCCCAGTGGTAGTATACAGCAGCCCTAGAGGTATATACAGCAGCCCCAGTGGTAGTATACAGCAGCAGCCCCAGTGGTATATACAGCAGCAGCCCCAGTGGTAGTATACAGCCGCAACCCCAGTGGTAGTATACAGCAGCCCCAGAGGTATATACAGCAGCCCCAGTGGTAGTATACAGCAGCAGTCCCAGTGGTAGTATACAGCAGCAGCCCCAGTGGTAGTATACAGCAGCCCCAGAGGTATATACAGCAGCCCCAGTGGTAGTATACAGCAGCAGCCCCATTGGTAGTATACAGCAGCAGCCCCATCAGTATACAGGGCCCCCCCTTACTGCCGCAATCCTTTAAAAGAATACGTTATTATACTTATCCCTGCCGCTGTCCCGCCGCCGCTATCGCGCTCCTCCGGCTTCATCCTGCGTCTTCCGGCTTCCTCCTCTGGCACACAGATAATGACGTCATTGCCTGCACCCACCGGAGGAAGCCAAAAGAAGCCGGATGAAGCCGGAGGAGCGCGATAGCGGCGGCGGGACAGCGGCAGCGGGACAGCGGCAGGGATAAGTATACTAATGTATTATTTTACAGGATTGCGGCAGTAAGGGGGGGGCCCTGTATACTGTATACATTGTATACAGTATACAGTGATTCGCGTATAAGCCGAGGGGGGGACATTTCAGCCCAATTTTTGGGCTGAAAAACTCGGCTTATACGCGAGTACATAGGGTAGAGAAAGCTTTTTTTCAGTGCTAAAATAAGCAATAAGGATCATCCAGGAGCATATGACAATGTGTCTGTCATAGAGAACACAAGAACACTAAGGCCCCTTTCACATCAGCGTTTTTTTTAAATCGCGGCAGATGCGATTTTTTCACCGCATACCGGCTGCACTTGCGGCACGGTTGCGGCACGGTTGCGGCAAGCCCCATACAATGTATAGGCGGGCTTGCGGCAGGTTCGGCAAGTGCGGTTTTGGCACTTGCGGCAGGTGCGGCTTCGAAAAAGCCGCGGCTGACCGTTAATCGCGGCAGATGCGGTGAAAAAAACGCTGATGTGAAAGGGGCCTTAGCTGAGACAAGATTTCTATGTACGGGAGAATTGAGTAAGATAGCTGTCAGATAATTAATTGTCTCACCTATCTAATATTTATGTAGATCTTATGGTACAGTATTATGCTCAATAAACAAATAAATACAAATTACACTAGTAACATTTTTTACATTTGCTTAGGGAACTAGCTTTCTACCTTATGGAGAGGAATCTTCCTGCCACCATAAGGAGACAGATAAGCTGATAAGGAGACTTATAGCCGCAATGCTCCTCTGGGAAATATGCAAATTGTCACTTCAGTGAAGAAGTGAAAAAACTCTAATGCCATCCAATAAGGGTAGCAATCCTTAATGTCATAATTGACTCTTTAACAAGCCTTTTAATATAACTTAGGATTTGTGCCAGATCAGAACCCCAAACTGCGCAGCCGCTGTGTTTCGGGGTGACTGCCCCTCATCAGTGCAGTGTGTGAGAGTTCAGATCTGACTGTATGAGAGTCTAAGACAAGGTCTTGGGAACTAGATTTCTAGCTTATGGAGTGGAATCTTCCTGCTGTCATAAGGAGAGAGATAAGCTGATACGGAGACTTATAGCCGCAATGCTCGTCTGGGAAATATGCAAATTGAGCTGGTGGCAATAGGGTTTTTTCACTTCCTTACTGAAGTGACAATTTGCATACTTCCCAGAGGAGCATTGCAGCTATAAGTCTCCTTATCAGCTTATCTCTCTCCTTATGGTGGCAGGCAGATTCCTCTCCATTCCATAAGGTAGAAAGCTAGTTCCCTAGATCTCATCTTAGCCTCTCATACAGCCAGATGAGAACTCCCACACAATGCACTGATGAGGGGCAGTCACCTCAAAAAGCAGTGTCTGCAGTTTGGGATTCTGATCTGGCACAAATCCTAAGTCAGGTTAAAAGGCTTGTTATAGAGTTGATTATGACTTTAACCCCTTAAGGACCGAGTCACTTTGCAGCCTAATGACCGGACCATTTTTTGTAATTCTGACCAGTGTCCCTTTATGAGGTAATATCTCTGGAACGCTTCAACGGATCCTAGCGATTCTGAGACTGTTTTTTCGTGACATATTGGGCTTCATGTTAGTATTAAATTTAGGTCGATAATTTTTGCGTTTATTTGTGAAAAAATAAAAAATTTGGCAAAAATTTTGAAAATTTAGCAATTTTCACATTTTTAATTTTTATTCTGCTAAACCAGAGAGTTATGTGCCACAAAATAGTTAATAAATAACATGTCCCACATGTCTACTTCACATCAGCACAATTTTGGAAGAAAAAAAAAAATTTGGTAGGACGTTATAAGGGTTCAAAGTTCATCAGCAATTATTCATTTTTCCAGCAAAATTTACAAAACCAATTTTTTAGTGACCACATCACATTTGAAGTCTCTTTGAGGGGTGTACATGACAAAAAACACCCAAAAGTGACACCATTCCAAAAACTGCACCCCTCAAGCTACTCAAAACTATATTGAAGAAGATTATTAACCCTTCAGGTGCTTCACAGGAACTAAAATAAAGTTGAAGGAAAAAATGGACATTTTAATTTTTGTAACAAAAATGTTCTTTTAGCCTCAATTTTTATATTTTCACATGGGCAACAGGATAAAATGCATCCTAAAATTTGTTGGGCAATTTCTCCTGAGTACACCGATGCCTCATATGTGGTCATAAAACCACTGTTTGGGCGTACGGCAGGGCTCAGAAGGGAAGGAGCGACATTTGAATTTTAGAGCCAATTTTCCGTTCCAAAAGTGAAATGGCGCTCCTTCACTTCTGAGCCCTGCCGTGCGCCCAAACAGTAGTTTATGACCACATATGAGGTATAGGTGTACTCAGGAGAAATTGCCCAACAAATTTTGGGATGTATTTTATCCCTTTGCCCATGTGAAACTGAAAAAATGTAGGCAAAAATAATTTTTTTGTGAAAAAAAAGTGTTTTTTTAATTTTTATGAATGAATTTGTGAAGCATCTGGGGGTTCAAAGTGCTCACTATGCATCTAGATACCTTCCTTAGGGGGTCTAGTTTCCAAAATGGGGTCATTTGTGGGGGAGCTCCAATGTGGAGACACACAGGGACCCTCCATACGCGACATGGTGTCCGCTAACAATTTGAATGGAAAATTAGCTCAAATTGTTAGCGGACACCATGTCGCGTTTGGAGGGTCCCTGTGTATCTCCACATTGGAGCTCCCCCACAAGTGACCCCATTTTGGAAACTAGACCCCCGAAGGAAGGTATCTAGATGCATAGTGAGCACTTTGAACCCCAATATGCTTCAGAAATTCATCCGTAAAAATGAAAAAGCACTTTTTTTTCCTCTAAAAAATTATTTTTTCATTATTACGGATCAATTTGTGAAGCATCTGGGGGTTCAAACTATTCACTATGCATCTAGATATGTTCCTTTGGGGGTCTAGTTTCCAAAATAGGGTCACTTGTGGGGGAGCTCCAATGTGGAGACACACAGGGACCCTCCAAACGCGACATGGTGTCCGCTAACAATTTGAGCTCATTTTCCATTGAAATTGTTAGCGGACACCATGTCGCGTTTGGAGGGTCCCGTGTGTCTCCACATTGGAGCTCCCCCACAAGTGACCCCATTTTGGAAACTACACCCCCAAAGGAACATATCTAGATGCATAGTGAGCACTTTCTACCCCCAGGTGCTTCACAAATTGATCTGTAAATATGAAAAAAGAACATTTGTGTGGAAAAAAAAAGTGCTTTTTCATTTTTATTGATGAATTTGTGAAGCATCTGGGGGTTCAAAGTGCTCACTATGCATTTAGATATGTTCCTTAGGGGGTCTAGTTTCCGAAATGGGGTCACTTGTGGGGGAGCTCCAATGTGGAGACACACCGGGGCCCTCCAAACGCGACATGGTGTCCTCTAACAATTTGAATGGAAAATGAGCTCAAATTGTTAGCTGACACCATGTCGCGTTTGGAGGGTCCCTGTGTGTCTCCACATTGGAGCTCCCCCACAAGTGACCCCATTTTGGAAACTAGACCCCAAAGGAACATATCTAGATGCATAGTGAGCACTTTGAACCCCCAGATGCTTCACAAATTGATCCATAATAATGAAAAAATATATTTTTTGTGGAAAAAAAAGTGCTTTTTCATTTTTACGGATGAATTTCTGAAGCATATGGGGGTTCAAAGTGCTCACTATGCATCTAGATACGTTCCTTAGGGGTCTAGTTTCCAAAATGGGGTCACTTGTGGGGGAGCTCCAATGTGGAGACACACCGGGACCCTCCAAACGCGACATGGTGTCCGCTAACAATTTGAATGGAAAATGAGCTCAATTTGTTAGCGGACACCATGTCGCGTTTGGAGGGTCCCCGTGTGTCTCCACATTGGAGCTCCTCCACAAGTGACCCCATTTTGGAAACTAGACCCCCAAAGGAACGTATCTTTATGCATAGTGAGCACTTTGAACCCACAGGTGCTTCAGAAATTCATCCGTAAAAATGAACAAGCACTTTTTTTCCACAAATAATTTCTTTTTTTATTATTACGGATCAATTTGTGAAGCATCTGGGGGTTCAAAGTGCTCACTATGCATCTAGATATAATCCTTTGGGGGTCTAGTTTCCAAAATGGGGTCACTTGTGGGGGAGCTCCAATGTGGAGACACACAGGGGCTCTCCATACGCAACATGGTGTCCACTAACAATTGGAATTGTTAGCGGACACCTTGTAGGATATGAAGAGCCCCTATGTGCCTAAACATTGGTGTCTGCTAACAATTTGAGCTAATTTTCCATTCAAATTGTTAGCGGACACCATGTCGCATTTGGAGAGTCCCTGTGTGCTTAAACATTGGAGCTCCCTCACAAGTGACCCCATTTTGGAAACCAGACCCCCCAAGGAACCTACCTAGATGCATAGTGAGCACTTTGAACCCCCAGGTGCTTCACAAATTGATCTGTAAAATTGAAAAAGTACTTTTTATTCCACCAAACATTTTCTTTTTTTATTTTTATGGATTAATTTGTGAAGCACCTGGGGGTTCAAAATGCTCACCACCCATCTAGATAAGTTCCATGTCACGTTTGGAGAGCCCCGGTGTGCCTAAACATTAGAGCTCCCCTACAAGTGACCCCATTTTGGAAACTAGACCACCCAAGGAACGTATCTAGATGCATAGTGAGCACTTTGAACCCCCAGGTGCTTCACAAATTGATCCGTAAAAATGAAAAAAGAAACTTTTTGTGGAAAAAAAAGTGCTTTTTCATTTTTATGGATGAATTTGTGAAGCATCTGGGGGTTCAAAGTGATCACTATGCATCTAGATACGTTCCCTTGGGGGTCTAGTTTCCAAAATGGGGTCACTTGTGGGGGAGCTCCAATGTTCAGGCACACAGGGAGGGGCTCTCCATACCCGACATGGTTTCCGCTAACAATTGGAGCTAATTTTCTATTGAAATTGTTAGCGGACATCATGTCGCATATGGAGAACCCGTGTGCCACCAGCACAAGGGCAACTGGTAGAGTTGGGGTACAGCACCAGAAAATGCCGCCTCTAATGAATGCGCTATTTTCTTGGGTGGCTGTGGGTTGAAATTTGCAGCGTGGGGGACCCACAACATTTGAGTCTCTCCACGCTGAGGATTCCAGTCAGCCAGCTACCAAGTTGTACATGGCTGGCTACAAATACAGCGAAGGCTTTATTTTATTTCTAGAACTAATTCTAGAAAAAAAAAATGACGTAGGGCTCCGCCATATTTTTGGTCCAGCCAGGTACAACTTGGCAGCTACAGACTGCCAGCAACCCCAGCTGCCTCGTTGTACCTGGCTGCAACCAAAAATACAGCGAAGCCCATTTTTTTTTATTTCTAGAACTAATTCTAGAAAAAAAAATGACGTAGGGCTCCGCCATATTTTTGGTCCAGCCAAGTACAACTTGGCAGCTACAGACTGCCAGCAACCCCCAGCTGCCTCGTTGTACCTGGCTGCAACCAAAAATACAGCGAAGCCCATTTTTTTTTATTTCTAGAACTAATTCTAGAAAAAAAAATGACGTAGGGCTCCGCCATATTTTTGGCCCAGCCAGGTACAACTAGGCAGCTGGGGGCTGGAATCCTCAGCATGGAAAGGCCCAAGCGTTCTGGGCCCCCCATGCTGCGAATTGCAGCCCGCAGCCGCTCCAGAAAATGGCGCATTCATTGAAGCGCCATTTTCTGGCGTTGTACCCATGCTCTTCCAGTTGCCCTGGTGCCGGTGGCAAACTGGGTAATAAAGGGGTTAATGCCAGCTTTTTATTGGCAGCTGGCACTAAGCCCGAGATTCATAATATAGGGCCAATGTTAGACCCGCCATTAGGAATCTCTGGTAAATAGTCAGAAAATACACACATAGAAAAATCTTTTTATTTGAAAAAAAAACACAAACAAAATTCGGACTCCATCTTTATTATAAAGATCCGACGTAGTCCACAACGAAGGTCCCACGACGCTCGATCGCCTCCGACGTAGTCCACAACGAAGGTCCCACGACGCTCGATCGCCTCTGCTCAATCCAGAGACTGCAGCAAGGGATCAAGTGTCCTCTTCCTACAGTCTCAGGGGTCAGAGTTATGGTGCACTGTGTGACAATGATCAGTTATACAGTGCACCATGACTATGATCCCAGAGACTATAACAAGAGGACACTTGATCCCTTGTTGCACCCATCCATCCACCTATGCACCCATCATCCACACACGCACATTCACGTACGCACATCTACGTACGCACATCCACGTACGCACATCCACGCATGCACACAACCACGCACGCACATCCACGCATGCACACATCCACGCACGCATGCTGACATCCACGTACATCCACACACACATCCACGTACATCCACATCCACGCACATCCACGTACGCACACATCCACGTACGCACACATCCACGCACGCACATTCACACACGCACATCCAAGTACGCACATCCACGTACGCACATCCACGTACGCACATCCACGTACGCACATCCACGTACGCACATCCACGCACGCACATCCACGTACGCACATCCACGCACGCACATCCACGTACGCACATCCACGTACGCACATCCACGTACGCACATCCACGCACATCCACGTACGCACATCCACGTACGCACATCCACGTACGCACATCCACGTACGCACATCCACGCACGCACATCCACGTACGCACATCCACGTACGCACATCCACGTACGCACATCCACGTACTGACATCCACGCATGCACACAACCACGCACACACATCCACACGCACATCCACGCACGCACATATCCATCCATCCACCCATTCATCCACCCACCCATCCACCATCCATCCCCATCCATCCATTCATTCATTCATTCATCATTCATCTCATCATTCTTTCATTCATCCATCATACTTCATTCATTCATTCATACAAATTACATCCGATGCAGAAACGGTGGGGTGCACACTGCATGCATAGGTGAGCGGCCACCGGATCTGCAGAGGAGGCCCGACGGAGAGAGGGGGCCTGCACTCGCGACGTGCAGGGGCTGCCCGGGATACGGGGAAGCGGCACGGCGTGGCGTGCACGGGATGGGGGGACGGAGGAGGGGGCTGGGGACAGGGACGGGGAGGGGGCCTGAGTGCGGTGGGCGCATAGCCGCGCAGACAAACTATGTCGGGTGGAGGGCGGGATGAAGGACACAGGGGGGGGGCACAGGGGACGGGGGACACAGGGGGCTCAGGACACAGGGGGGGGCTACAGGACACAGGGGGTTGGACAAGGGGGGACCGGAAGGAGGGGCTGAAGGGGGGGGACGGACAAGGAGGGGCTGCACAGGGGACGGGGACAGGACACAGGAGGGGCTGCACAGGGGACGGGGACAGGACACAGGGGGCTCAGGACACAGGGGGGGGGCTACAGGACACAGGGGGAGCTGGACACAGGGGCGGGGACAGGACACAGGGTGAGCTGGAGCATCAGCTCATTGCCGACGGCTGCGGTGCAACCCGCCGGCAGATAAGTGTGATTGGGGAGGGGGGGTGAAGGGGTTAACAGGGGTGCCCACACCTCTTCCCCTAACCCTTGGCTGTCACTGACAGCTTTTAGATTTGAGCTGTCACTGTTCGTTTAGAAGCAGTGACAGTTCAAAGCCATGACGAGTATACTCGTCATGATGCGGGAACTGACATCTTTTCATGACGAGTATACTCGTCATTCGTCGTAAAGGGGTTAAGGATTGCTACCCTTATTGGGTGTCATTAGAGATTTTTCACTTCCTCACTGAAGTGACAATTTATTTTGGTTTATGTTTTTTTTCCCAAATTGGAGGTAAAATCATTATATCTTAAATGTCAGAAACGCTCCAAAATATCAATTCTGAATAAAATTGCTCTTTGAATCTCAATTAGGAAATATGTTTTAAGTGATTCATATTTTTGTTAAACACAATACAACCAGAACCCTGAAGCAAATGATCTGGGCTTTCCAGTAGTATTCCCAAAGCTATGGTTTACTACCATTAATCTTTGAGAGAAAAATGAAATTAAGCATACCAAAGATATACCCCACTGTTTTATCATCACTTGATAACCTTATTGAGGAAGAATAATTAATGTGAGCAATCCAGCTGTTTTTGGTCCTACAGTGAACTTACACCTGGTAATTAAATGTTGATCTCCGTAGTCAGTCCCTTCAGTGTGTGACTTCGTAGATCAATCAGTATACTGCAGCGATAGAGTTAACCACGATATTGGCCAGCGTGTCTGTTTACATTTTTTTCTTGAACCTTGCGTTAACAATTTTCTGCTCCTTGAATCTTTAGAGCTTAGATTTATGACAGATGATGAAGCATGAAATCATTCTCTACTGGCTATCTTTTTTTTATAACCAGCGAGCTGACACCCTCTCTTGATACAATGTAACACTGTTCAGTGAATACTATTCAGATTTGTCTGTAGCGATGTTAACCTCTTGAACTATAAAACCAAAACATTGTACAATATTCTCCTTGTCAGGACAGATTAATAAGAAGATGGGGATTTCAAAATGGATAAAAGTCAAGTAATCGTAATCCTGATTCATTTATTTATAAACTGCATTTGTCATAGAAAATAATTTCAAAGCGTGTGAAGATAGTGAATATAGACAAAAATGACAGCCTGTGTCTGAGTAGTAATCATTGAACTTGGCTGAGGCAATTAGAGCAGCTATTTCTAGCTATCAATGTAAGAACCCGTAAAACAAAAATAACATTTCTGTTCCTGATGTAGTATGTCATTAGTTCATGGATTAGTCTTCCAGCTATCAGTTTTTTTTGCACGTGTGATTGGCATATGTCTGTGTATGTGTGTGAATTTGGGTATGCCTATTTGTGTATAAGTATAGACATTGTGTGCATATGCATGTAGAGTATATCACAAAAGTAAGTACATCACTCACATTTTTATAAATGTTTTACTATATCTTTTTATGGGACGACACTGAAGATATTACACTTTGATACAAACTAGTCAGTGCCCAGCTTGTATAACTGTGTAATTTGTGCATTTTAAATAACTCACCACAGCCAGTAATGTCTAAGCTGCTCATAACAATATTGAATACACTTCTCAGTGAAAATAGACAAATTGTGCAGAAAAAAATTTCCCCTTTCCATCAGGTGTGTTAAATTTGGTTGTATTGCCCACCCACTCTCTCATAATGGTCACTGAATGTTCAACATGGCACCTCATGGGAAATAATTATTTGAGATTCTAAAAGAAAGTTGTTGCACTACATGAACATGGCTGGTAAAGTGATTGCCAACACCTTTGAAGTAGGCCACAGCATGGTGGCCAAGACCATACAGAGGTTTGAAAAGACAGGTTCCATTCAAAACAGGCCCCACTATTGTCAACCAAAGAAGTTGAGTGCACTTGGTGAGAATCATATCCAGAGGTTGTCTTTTCAAAATAGACTTAAGAGTTCTGTCAGCATTGCTGTAGAGGTTAATGCTATTGGGGACCAGCTGATTAGTGCTCAGACCATACACTGCACAATGGATTAAATTGGAATGCATGGTTGTCATCCCAGAAGCAAGACTATTTAATGACTATGCACAAGAAAGTCCACAGTTTGCTGAAGACAAGCAGATTTAGGACATGGATTACTGGAACCATGTCCTGTTGTCTTATGAGATTAAGATAATGTTATTTGGTTTAGATGGTGTTAAGTGTGTGGCGGCAACCAGGTGAGGAGTTCAAAGTGTGTGCTGCTTACAATTAAGCATGGTGATGGGAGTGTCCTGGTTTGGAGCTGCATGCGAGCTTTTGGCTGTGGGTGCTGAAGGCTATTGAGGGAACCATGAATGCCAACATGTACTGTAATATACTGAAGCAGAGCATGATCCCATCCTCTTAGAAGTGTGATAATAACCCCAGAAACACACTAAATTGACCGCTACCTTACTACAGAAACTGAAGGCAAAGCAAGTCTACAGACCTAAACCCTCTTCAGCACCTGTGGAGCATCCTAAAATGGAAAGTGGAGAAGCAAAAGGTCTCTAATTTCCACTAGCTCCGTAATGTCTTCATGGAGGAGTGGAAGATAATACCAGTGGCTCCTGCTAAGCTCTAGCAAAAATTATTCACAAGAGAGTTATGGCAGTACTTGAAAATAATGGTGGCCATATAAAATATTGACACTTTGGGCACAATTTAGGGTGTACTCATTAATGACTGTATTGAGTTATTCCAAGGGCACAGCAACTTTACACTGTTATACAAACTATACACTGACTACTTTACATTGTACCAAAGTGTCAGATCTTCAGTTTTGTCCCATGAAAAGACATACTAAAATATTTACAAAAATGTAAGGGGTTGTACTCACTTTTGTGATGTACTGTATATGTTTTTTTGTGTGTACAGTGCCTTGAAATATTATTCATATTGTTCATTTTTTCACATTGCACCAACAAACCTAAATGCATTTCATTGGGATTTTATTACACCCACAACTTAAGTGTATTTCATTGTGATTTTATGTAATACACCATCACAAAATAGCAAGTATCTGGAAAGTACAAAGAAAATGATGCATGGTTTTCTAAATATATACATACATAAACACAAAGTGGCATCTGTCATCCAGTTCCATCCGGTTGTCCTTGAATCAATCGCCGGCGGCAGCAATATTTGAGCACCCAAGTGATGGATGTGCAAATGTGGTGCCCGCTAGTGGTACTGGCCCATTGTGTAATATTACCAATATTACCAATAATGCCAGTGGTGCTGCTGCCACCTGAATCCGACGCCACCCAAAAACAACGGACACATCGTTGATGCAACTCCTGCGTCTCCTCGGCACCTGCCACCATCCCATGAACCTGATCACCACAAACAACATCACTTCAGTGACTGGGAATGTGTGTACCTAGCATGCATGCCCAGTTACGCATGCTGCTGCCATCATTGAATACCACCTGGGTATACTCAAGTGTCCAAATATGGTGAGCAAGTTAGTAATGTGAATGTTCAAGCTGCCACCATCATTGCACAACCAGATGTCCCAAGATAGCAGCGTGGCACATGGAGGACACAGATAGCCCCAGGGAGGCACAGAGAGTGCACAGGAAGGCAAACACGGGGACACAGAGAGTGAAAAGGGAGGGCACAGAGAGTAAACAGGGGGAACAGAGAACACATAAGGAGGCAGAGATAGCACACAAGGGGCACAGAGACAGCACCAAGGTGGCACAGAGAGTGCACAGGAGGGCAGAGAGAGCACAGGGGGGCAGAGAGAGCACACAAGGGGTAGAAAGAGCACACTAGGGCAAAGAGTGTGCACTGGGGTAGAGATAGCACACATCAGGCAAAGAAAGCACATAGTGGGGGAAAGATAGCAGACAGGGAGACAGTTACATAACTGAGCTGTCATGTCTGTCACTTTTGGCATCCAGATGTCCTGCTGTCACATGCCTCTGCCATATGGCATCCACTGGCAGTACTGTCATATTATGGAGTACTGCCAGCAGTGCCGCAGCCACCCACAATTTCTGCCATCTGAAACCACAGCGGCAGTGTGCATGCGTATACCCAGATCACGTGCACTTACTCAGGCGGCCGCCATCTTGGGACACCTTGGTATACAAAGAATGCAGAAGCATGACCCTGTGTGAGCATGTGCATTTACTCATGCCGTCACCATCTTTGGACACCATAAGGGGTAGAGACAAAACACAGGGGGCAGAGAAAGCACAAATGGGGGCAGAAACAGCACACAGGGAAGCAGAGAGAGTGCACAGGGGAAGAGATGAGCGCAGAGAGGGCCAGAGACAACACACAGTTGGGTAAAGAGAGCACACAGGGGGGTGAGTGCATAGGAGGTGAGCGCACCGGGGAGAGAGAGTGCACAGGGGGAGGGCTGAGTGCATAGGAGGTGAGCGCACTGGGGAGAGAGAGTGCACAGGGGAGACAGGTCAAAGGAGAGAGCACAAGGGGGAGAAGACAGCACAGAGTGAGAGAGACAGCACACAGGGGGAGAGAGAGAGCAGACAAGGGGAGAGACAGAACAGGGGGAGAAAGACTGCATATGGGGGGAGAGTGCACGGGGGGAAGACATCTCAAAGGAGAGAGCACATGAGGGGAGAATACTACACACAGGGCGTGTGCACAAGGGCGAGACAGGTCAGAGGAGAGAACTTAGCAGGGAGAAGACAGCACAGGGGAAGGAGACAGAACACAGGGAGAGAAAGAATGCAGACAAGGGGGAGAGCACATGGAAGAGAGACAGCTACCACCCCCAGTGCCACAGACCTCACCCCCATTATAACATCATTGTCATCCCATTGCAATAGCATCGGATCTCCATCTAGTTTTAAAAATAAAAATCTGAAAATGTGCATTTGTATTTATCAGTTACTGCTGCAAGTTTTTTGTTGTATGTGTCTACCAGCTTTGCACATGTAGAAGATGAAATTTTTGCCCATTCGTATTTGCAAAATACCAGTAGCTTTGTGCTATTGGATGGAGAGCATCGGTCATCAGCAATTTTCAAGTCATGCCACTGATTGTCAATTGGCATTTTGGTCTGGACTTTGACTGAAAAATAATGTCCAGTTCTGTCAAGTGGAAAGTGGACAGTTCAGTCATTTGTATAAAGAGAGTGACAAGAATACAGTTAAAGAGAGCCTGTCATCTAGTTTAGCCCCCTTAACCTATCAGTACCTGTTCCTGCAGCTTCCTACTACATTACTAATCATCCCTCTCTGACGTAATAGTGAGTCATAAAAGTGGAATACAGCAATGTATAAGCTTACATGTCCACCATTGGGTGGGTGTTCCTAGATGCCTGGCCATCGGGTGAGCAGTCTCTTTGGGTCTGCTCTCCCCCCGCCTTGCTTCTGCATGATCACTCATTCAGGAGGGCGCTGTGATTTAAATTTCCTGCCTCCTTTTTCCAGTGATGATGTGCTGCTTGCCAAGCATCATTTCCGGTCCTGCGCAGTATGGGGTGTATTGGCATACAAGATGGCTGGGGAGCATGGGCAGTGTGCATTCCAAAGGTAGCCTGTACACCCCCTACATTGTGCAAGACCGCAAATAATGTACCA
>JARQOC010000001.1:224303699-224376675 GCA_033576535.1 Allobates femoralis | reverse complement strand
TGCCCCCTCATTGCCTACAGGGGGATCTAGGGTCTAGATGGTGTCCCCCCATTTTAGTAGGGGGGTTTGGGTGGAAAAGGAGGACTTGGGTGTCAGCGATAGGACTCATCGGCCCTGAAGTCACTTTGTCGCAGTCGATGAGCAAGCAGGACCAATTGGCCAATGTGAGTACTAAGAATTCAGTTTTAAAAAAAAATAATAAAAATTTTGATTTTTTAAAAAAAAAAATTTAAGTTTTTAAATTTTTTCTAAATATATATACAGCTTGTCAGCATATGTACATCATTGGTAGTAGCTGAGTGCTGAAAGGGTTTTATTTTATTTATATTGACCCAGCATCCCCTGCTGGACCAGTTCACATTGTCTTGAGTGCTGTGCAGTTTTTTTTCTCTTTTTTTTCTTTTTTAGATTTATAATAGATAGATAAAAAATAGACCCAGCAAAAAAACATAGGCATTTTGGTTTGCGAAGTCTTCTAAGCAATTTTGGGAAATTTTCTACATATAAAAAAAGTAAATGAAACTCTAAAAAAAAATAATGAAAAAAAACTGGACTTATTTATTAGCCCAACTTGTGTGGCACCATTTCTTTTACAATTAGTGATGAGAGAATGAAAAAAATTACTATTCGTTTTCTACTTGCAGGTATAGTTCGGTTTTTCACGATACTCTTTTACTCGGTGAGTATTGTGGTGCTCATGAGTGACGTGTTGATTGTGAAAAATCTGACCCAAAATTTGCCTGCCCTCTTCAGGCGAGCTGGAAACCTAGTGAGAGCAAATTGAAGGGAAAGGGGCCCACTCGGGGGGAACCCCTTTCCAAAGTGTTTTAGCAGGGGAAAATTCAAAAAAGCCCACCCCCTTGCCCCGTCCCACAAATACTAATGTTTAGCTGTGTGTGTGTGAGTGTGTGTGGGCGGAGCCTATCCCTAATTGACTTATATTGGACTTGCTATTCGAATGAGTATGTGAGTATTACAAAGTACTCGTTGTGAGTATAGCAATTATTAATATTTCACTACTCGCTCATCCCAAGTTACAATGGACAATGATGGGTGAGCCAAAATTGTAAAGTTTGAGGTCGATACCGGACACCTAGAGTCTGTGCATGGACTGCAAACATGGTTTTGTCAGAGAAGTCTGTGTTATTGTTTGGATTTAACTGCCTTGACACAGCTTGTTGAAGTGCTGCATCACAGCCAATCAGAAAGCTTTACCATTGCAAAATGGGGATTAAAGCAAAACATTTATACTTACCAAATTTCTGCCCTGCTCTCACTTTGCTTCTGGGTTTGCTAATTTAACCTTTTGAATATACCCCTGTTTTCTTCACCCAGCATCTCTCATAGAGTCTGTGATTGTTTGCAGTCATACTGTGTCCAGACCCTCTGTGTCGGCATCTGTGATTGGTTGCATTACACACACTAGTGTAAAAGTAAATAATTAATTTGTAAAAATGGCATGGGGTCCCCCATTTTTTTTACCCAGCACAGATAAAACAAAAAGCTGTTGCCTGCAGCCCCCAACTGCGTCCTTGATCTTGGCTGAGTATCAAAATACATGGAACCGCATGGCGTTTCAAAAATGATTTAAATAATGAATTAAAAAAAACTGTATTGAGCTACCACCAATTTTAATACCCAGCCAAGACAAATATAGCTGAGAGCTAGTATTGTCATTCTGGGAAGGCTCATAGTTATTGAGCCTTCCATAGGCTAAATATTGCAGCCCATAGCCACCCCAAAGTTGGTGCATCCAATAGATGCACCAATTCTGGCACCTACAAGGTTCATCCCAATTGCCTTGGTGCAGGCGCAACCCCAAGTCACATGCGGAGAAGCGGGTATGTGTCAAATTGGTATATAGATAGATGATAGATAGATAGACCTTTGAAAACAGATGGATTGCTAAAAGCTGTTTTAGAAGCAAACTAAGAAAAACGAGTGCTTAGAAATTCTACTACTAAGGCAAATACATGAAAAAGTAAATCACTTTGGGGTAATTAAACTTTAATGTGAGACAAACTATTCTGATAGTAATTTGGAAACTGAACCCTGTGGCACTCATGATTGAAAATGGTTTGTCAAAATAGATAAATGTATAAATGTATTTTTCTAAATTGTGAACAACCCAACCTGATAGAAGACCCTCATGGACTTGACAAAATAGACTTGACAGAGTAATGGTGTTGGTTGAGGGAAATCGATGAGCTAAAAGTCATTACATGATACATTCTTGTTTGTCTTTTAACAGAGTGCTTTGTCAAGCATACTCAAAATTACTGAACTTCAAGAAAGTAAATTTTGGTAAATCTGATAAACTGGAAAAATGTCTTCAAAAATAATAATACAGATACTAAATAAAACATTTTTAAAGGCACTTTAAAAATACTTATGGGAGGTGCATACTTTAGAGAAATAATAGGGTTAGGAATATGTAAAAATCAAGTGTTTTACTTTAAGATAGTTTGTTACTGTTTTGTCTGCCTTTGTCCAACACTATGTATCAATAGAGTGAATTAGATTACATTTTATTCATGTGGCAGACTTCTTTAATATAGCTAGAAAGAGGTATCAACAAATCAATGCATAAATATATTTTTAAATCATGAAAACCAAAGTTTCATCAGAAAATGTCATGTTGTAAAAATCAGATTTTAATGTTTGACACATTTTGTTAAAAAAAAAAAATAATAATGCGCCAAATGTTTTCTACTGGTGTCTTGACTATAGGCCAGACAGCTCATTAAGTAAACTTTTCTTCTGCAGAGCCAAGCTGTAGTGATGAATGTAATATGAAATTTAGCATGATGGGGCTAAAATAAGCAAGGCCTTTCCTGTAATACATTTTATCTGGATGGGAGCATGTGTTGTCCTTACACCTCTGTTTAGCATTCAGCTTTAAAGTGCCTTTCAAGATAATAATAATAATAATAATAATTTATTCATTTATATAGCGCTATTAATTCCATAGCACTTTACATACATCAGTAATGCTGTCTCTCTTGGAGCTCACAATCTGAACAACCTATCAGTATGTCTTTACAAGATGTGAAATCTGCTTATGCTGTGGGCAGTAATGCAACCCCATACCATCAGAGATGCAAGCTTTTGAACATTGTGCTGATAACAAGCTGGATGGTCACTCTCTTCTAGAATCCACAGAACATAGTCTCTGTGTTTTTGATTACGTTGACCACAGAAGAGTTTTCCATTTTGATTAAGTCCATTTTAAATGAGCTTAGGCGCAGAGAAGATGTTTCTGAATTGTTTTGATATACGGCTGCTTTTTTGTATGATAGATCCATAACTTACATCTGTGGCTAAATGGTCTTCACAGTGATTCTTGAAGTACTCTTGAGTCGTGAACCATGCAGTGATTTCACAATCAAATCATATTGATTTTAATGCATTGCCATCTGAGGACCTATATATCATGAACGTCTAAGTTAACTGTTGGTCTTGTCCTTTTTGTACATGGATCTCTTCAGAATCTCTGATTTTATTGACACTGTGCTCTAGATGATGGGATATTCAAAGTGTTTACTATTTTACACTGAGGAACATTTTTCTGAAACTGTTTCACTTATTAGGCAGAGTTGTTCATAGATGAACCTCTGACCATTTACCTCTCTAACAAGTCACATGTTGACTGCTTTATAGTCCATGTGTAATGCTGTTGTAATTGAAATCAGAGTAAATTTCCTTTGGTTTAACTGGGCTTAATGCTAGAAGCTGCTGTTGTCTATTGTGTGTGGCTCTGCAGGTGTGGGGGTGTCAGATCATTCAAATCTCCACTCCCTCAGCCTTTAAATAGTTCCACTTTCTTCTACTGGGTATTGTTGATATAGTTTATTCTCTACAAAGACCGTATGTAGGGACGTTGTTTGTACTGGATCTTGCTGCTGTTCCTTTTCCTGTAGGAATTGATGTGTTTTCCCGGTCCATGGGTGGAGGTAGGGGCTCTTAGTCTAGGATTTATAATGAGCATAGGGCAAGGGTGGCGACCCAGACCACCTCACCTTTGGTGGTACCTCTGAGTGTAAGGTGAGCTAATGACCCCAGTCTAAAAGTCACGCTAGTTCCCCTGAACACCTTACCCCACCTTACCATCCTGCTTCCTGATTCCCTTACTGCTAAACCACCTCTCATGACACTTATACATCATTATGGGACTGCTGAAAATTGAACCAGTTGATTTTTATTAGTGCCGCTTACTTTTTAAGCCTTTTTCTATATTTGCTCCAACTGTTTTATGATATGAAGCTGCTATTGATTTCTAAATGACTTAAAGAAGTTTTCCAAACAAAATTGATTTGGTTTAATAAGGTCCACAATTGGATGTGTTTAAAAAATGTTCTTGTTGAGAGATAATCTTATATTTGTGGCCCTGCTATGTACTGGGTAATGACCGTATCTGACTGTACAGAGATATGTGAATAGGTGCATGCCAAACACATTAGTAATTACAATCCTTAAAGGAAAGCAGCATTTTGCAATATAATGGTTGTAGTTAAGAAGTATTTTTCAGCCAAAAATAGAGATACTTAACTTTATGAATATGGCCATATAGATAAACCACTCGGTTACCACGTTGAGGTTTATGTCTTAAACTGGGTCCCTAACATTCATTTTTAGCCTGTATCTTGGTTCTAAAACCTCTTCATTTATAGGCAAACTGGAAAAACCTGATAACAGAGAACAATAGCACAATGGGCTACTGGGGCGGGGAAAGATAGGGACCCAGTTTAAGAGATACACCTCGATGTGGTAACTGAGCGATTTATCTATATAGCCATATCTCTATTTTTTAGTGGAAAACTATTTCTAAACTACAATCATTATACGGCAGAGTGCTGCTTTCCTTTAAGAATTGTAAACTATTTTGTTTGGCATACGCCTGTTCACACTGAAGGATTGAGTGCCATGGCTCAGAGGAGGGGATGTTGTAGTGTTGCAAGGCAGGCACCATTTATCGTTCAGTGTTATATGCATTGCACTTCAGTTAAAGTGCTGCAGATGCGGCACGTATGAGATCCAATGCTGTGCAAGATTTAAAAAAAAAAAGAAACATACAGTTGTGGAACTTAATATTTTTCCAAGATCTATTGATTAAAATGAACTTTAAAATTATCTTTGTTCTTTGGACAACCCCTTTAATATTTTCAACTAAAATGGAAAAATGTCTAACTTTCAGCTTATGATCTTTGTTCCATGTTCTGTTGTAAAAATATATGACTGTAAGATATGTCCAAATGATTGCATTTTTCATAGATTTTACACAGTATCCCAACTTTTTTTTATTGGTGTTGTAAAAAATATTAAAGGGCTTGTTCTACAAACAAAGTTAATTTTAATCAATATATCTTGGAATAATAATTTGCATGCATGGATGTATTTAAAAATTGTTCATGTGCCGAGAAAATCTTTTATATATACACTAGCTGTAGTACCCGACTACGCCGGGTTAATAAATAACTGCTGTTAGCTATAACAAAATAGAATTTGAATATGTCATATTAATGACCTGTAGGAAAATAGAAGCTGAGCTGTGATTGATTGCTATAGGCAGCCTAATAAATCTCCAGCCAACAGTAAACCTCTCCCCTGACCGGGTAGTATATGTTACCTCACACATACACATAATAGACAGCTCATGTGACTGACATCTGCCTTAATTCCCTATATGGCACATGTGTTGCACATTGGCTGTTTTTAATCAGATGTTTATGTTTGGAAAATAAAGATAGCACACGTATGAGGCGAGTTGTGTGAGGTGATTTGTGCACATCTGTGTGTCTCTGTGGTGTGTGTGTCCCTGGGGTGTGTATGTGTGTGTCCCTTTGGGATGGGGTCTGTGTGGTGTGTGTCTCTGTTGTGTGTGTCTCTTTGTGGTGTGTGTGTCCCTGTGGGGTAAGTGCATGTGCCCCTATAGGGTGTGTATGTGTGTGTGCCCCTTTGTGGGGGTCTGTGGTGTGTGTGTGTGTGTATCTGTGTTGTGTGTGTCTCTTTGTGGGGTGTGTGTGTGTCCCTGTGGGGTGAGTGCATGTGTCCCTATAGGGTGTGTATGTGTGTGTGTCCCTGTGGGGGGGGTGTCTGTGTGGGGTGTGTGTGTCTCTGTGTTGTGTGTGTCCCTTTGTGGTGTGTGTGTGTCCCTGAGGGGTGAGTGCATGTGTCCCTATAGGGTGTGTATGTGTGTGTGTCCCTGTGGGGGGTCTGTGTGGTGTGTGTGTGTCTCTTTGTGGTGTGTGTGTCCCTGTGGGGTGAGTGCATGTGTCCCTATAGGGTGGCTATGCGTGTGTGTCCCTGTGGGGGGGGTCTGTGTGGTGTGTGTGTGTCTTTTTGTGGTGTGTGTGTGTCCCTGTGTGGTGAGTGCATGTGTTGCTATAGAGTGTGTGTGTTTCCCCTTGGGGGTGTGTGTGTGTCTTTGTGGTGTGTGTTTGTTCGGGTGCGTGGTGAGTATCCAATGTTGGGGCTGCACCTTAGCGACTATACACTTGCTGTTACTCTTTGTGTGCGTGTGGTGTGTATACATGTCCCTGTGTGTGGTGAATATCTCATGTTGGGGCCCCACCTTAGTGACTATATGCTGGTATGTGCTGTTAGTCTTTGGCGCTATCATTAAGTCCCTCTCATTCACAACTGTCAACTGGTAACTGTCACTTTTTCCCCATTATGTAGATAGGGGCAAAATTGTTTGGTGAATTGGAATGCGTGGGGTTAAAATTTCGCCTCACAACATAGCCTATGACGCTCCCAGGGTCCAGACGTGTGACTGTGCAAAATTTTGTCTCTATAGCTGACAGCTGTCGATTTTCCTCCCACACGTTTCCTTTCCCTTTTTTCCCATTATGTAGATAGGGGCAAAATTGTTTGGTGAACTGGACTGCGCAGGGTTAAAATTTCGCCTCACAACATAGCCTATGACGCTCTCGGGGTCCAGACGTGTGACTCTGCAAAATTTTGCGGCTGTAGCTGCGACGGTGTAGATGTCAATCCCGGATATACACACATACACACACACATACACACATACACACATTCAGCTTTATATATTAGATTATATATATACTACTACTAATTACTGTATACTGACTGTGTCAAACTGTACAGGGACATGGTCTGATAATACCACAGCCCTTGGGCAGGGGAGGAAGTAATAGATTATATAGACATTACTATCTAGGGACACATATATAAGATTATCTCAGCACAGGACATGTGGTATGCTCAGACCATGTACCTGTACGGTCAGACACGGCCATTACACAGTACATAACAGGGACACAGATATAAGATTATCTCAGCACAGGAGATGTGTATGATCAGACAATGTGCCTGTACGGTCAGACACATCCATTATACAGTACACAGCAGTGACATATATACGATTATCTCATCACAGGAGATGGGGTATGATCAGACTATGACCCTGTATGGTCAGACATATCCATTATACAGTACACAGCAGGGACACATTTATAGAATTATCACAACATGCCAAGTTTTTTTTAACTCATCCTATTATGGAAATTAATATTCCAAAATATATTGACTAAAATAAAACTTAAAATTAACTTTGTGGGAAAACCCCTATTTGGGGTTGGGGTATTCATTTAGACTGGACTGGATATGCCAATCTTAAAGAAGTGCCTACTGAAGTTCACCAAACTGTTTCATTAGGCAGCATGCTTCAGTAAATTAATAAGGTGTATTAGATACCAGTGTGCACCATCTTCAGAAATGTATGCCAGCCAGTAAGTCACCCCACGTTAACTTCAAAACCTTTTATGAATTTGATACCACATCCTACTCTTGTCCTATCTGCGCTTTGCCAATATTGGCATAGGTAGTTGTTGCTGGCAGGTAAACACCAAATATGGCTATTTTTTTAGTAACTACATAGTTTCACAAAAATATTTTGACTCGTTGAGGTTTTGATGCCAAATTTATGGTGTAAACACTTAAGTTAATCTCATCCTTAAAGTTTTGATGCTAATTTTAAGGCGCAATCCCAATGTTTAATTGAAGAAATTTGTACAATATTTGCAGATTAAGGACTTCTTAGCAGCAGAGATTCAGACAGAGAAATCAAATGGGTCCACTTACAAAGTGTTGCTTGATTTTCTGAACATATTGTTCTTTCTTCTATTGTGCTTTTCCTGGGGATAAAACTATTCTTCTTATCCTCCTAAAAGGAATGTGGAGAGCAAAGGCCAAAAAGCACAACAATAGTGAACTACTGCAATACAAAGCTCCTTTCTTTGAAGTATTATACTGTACTTGGAAAAGATGTAAGAGAACGGCATATAAAAAAATCAAGTAAAGCCCAACTAGGTTTCACCACTTTGGCTTCTTCTGGGTCATGTTTTCAAATGAAATAGAAAAATGTCTAACTTTCAACTTCTGATCGTTCTTCTATGTTCAGTGGTGAATAACATATGACATAAAGTGATTTTCAAGACATTGCATTCTTGTTTTTTTTATTTTGGTTACAGATAGTGATATGCAAAGGGAGAAAATAAAACCTTATTTTTTAAAATCTTTTAAACATATAAAACCTGATTTAAACAATGGTAATTTTTTTTTATTACATATTCCCTTAAAAAAATTATTGTTTAAGTTAATAGTAATAATTAATAATCTAAATAGTAATATTTACAAGAATATATATATATATAGATTTAAAATGTTTTAATCAATTAATAGTATATAGAAGTTAGTTTTTTAAGCAAATATTTTGAATGATATTTAGCTATATTTGCCATGATTTAGTTTGCGGTTTAATGTTTAAAGTATATTTAATGGTCAGTATTATATATTAGAAATGTATTTTGGCATCTCTTGTAGAACAATGGTGCAAATTATTTTACTACAATCCCAAGCTTTAAATTCAAAGAATTATGTCTTATAGCTGCTTACAAATGATCATAAATCCTTTTTATTATCCAATACATTGCTGAGTGTACTCAAGTTAGCAGAAAGCAATTCTGTTGGCATTGACTCGATGTAACATATTAATGATAAGATCATTTCATGAATCGTAGAGCGAAGGCAACGACGGGACTAATGCAATGCCAGTGATATGTAAAACCAAACAGCAAATTCCATGCCAAGTTAACAATAGAACATTTTAGGCATTTTTTGGGTTAAAGGGAACCAACCACCTCAGATGACGTCTATAAGCAGTTAATACATGTCCCTGCACCCTACCTACACCATTCCAGCTATGTTTTTGCTAAGAATATTGATAAAAGCAAACCGAAATAAACACTTTGTAAACTTACATGCCTGCGTACTTGAGGGCGTCTCCCTCGGGCTCTCGTACTAGAGGGCTGTGTCTTGTGCAGCATGAGTGGCTTCCCTACCCCTCCCTCTCTCTTTGCAGGACGTCACTGAAGGGCGTTTATATATCTTTGTGTGGGCGGGCACGCAAGGCAGCTCTCGTCCCTGCACGTCATCGGAGCGAGACAGAGTCACGTGCACTAGCATCGTCACTTCCTGTCGGCTCCGTGTACACACGAGCAGCTGATGGATGGATTGCATGTGAGGCTCAGACCAAACGCCGAGCGGGCTTGTTATCATTCACTAAGCCCGCTCGGCGTTTGGTCTGAGCCTCACATGCAATCCATCCATCAGCTGCTCGTGTGTACACGGAGCCGACAGGAAGTGACGATGCTAGTGCACGTGACTCTGTCTCGCTCCGATGACGTGCAGGGACGAGAGCTGTCTTGCGTGCCCGCCCACACAAAGATAATATAACGCCCTTCAGTGACGTCCTGCAAAGAGAGAGGGAGGGGTAGGGAAGCCACTCATGCTGCACAAGACACAGCCCTCTAGTACGAGAGCCCGAGGGAGACGCCCTCAAGTACGCAGGCATGTAAGTTTACAAAGTGTTTATTTCGGTTTGCTTTTATCAATATTCTTAGCAAAAACATAGCTGGAATGGTGTAGGTAGGGTGCAGGGACATGTATTAACTGCTTATAGACGTCATCTGAGGTGGTTGGTTCCCTTTAAAGATAATTTTTGTGCTGCTTTTGACCTTGGAAAGAATTCTTTACATTTGTATGTACATTTTCTGTTGACTAAAGAAAATACCTTTCAAAAAGTCCCGAAAGACACAAATGGATAAAAGGTACACACTTTATTTGGGTACTTTACAAACAAGCTTATCCACATACATAAATAAGAATAACAAGGAAACACACAGAGAAATACATCTGGCCTAGTAGGATTCAATGAGGGTTAACAGAGACAAAAGCATCACAGCTCACTATAGGGGTGGACCATGCGATGGAAAAATTCAAAGGTGAGTGATATCACCCTATTGTAAGTTCCATTAAGGTGCCCTCTTGGTATACAGTTATCTGCAATCAAATATCAATAGTAGTGGAAACTTACATTTACCTAGTCAAAATGTACTAGTATATGGACAAAAATGGAGAGACAGAGATCAGAGATAGGGAAATGAGCAGGAGAAGTATGGAAACAAAGAAAACTGTAGAATTGCATTTTGCTATACCACAAAAAAAAAGAAGAATCAGTGGACATAAAAGTCCCATTCCTCAAGGTGGTGGATTATGTCAGATGGAAGGTTAACCTCAGAAGTACAAGATCCAAAAAATGTGCTCCCAGGATTCCACTTTATAATGTTTAAAGCCCCAGGATATGGTACATCCAGCCCTGGTCTCTTACTATTTAAAGGTTGGATTCCATGGGGGTCCACTATCCCATCTATAGATATTTATACTACAGGTTAATAGGAGAGAGAGAATAGAAGCTTGGAGGGATAAGAACAGAAGAAATTGGATTTTACGCAAGAAATCAGTGGAACAGACAAAATTCATATGTCACATGTCCCAAGGTAGTTTTTCTTGACTAGGAAAAAGAGCCATACACAATGATTTTAGGTGCACATTGAAAACGGAAAATGTTCTTAATTATTTACCCACAACGTACAATCACATGAACGATATCCCAGATGGGCAATCAAAAGAAGGTTGGAGTGGAATCAAGACCTGAAAACATATGCAAGTCAGACATGGTACTGTTCAAGACAAGGTGGTATCTGTCCAATGGCCTATCATCATACCAAACTATATGGTGGACATTCAGAACTGTGACTATTATGGCTCCTACAGATACTAAATGTCACACCAACAATACATATGCCATGTAAGCTAATATTCAACAGTCCCACAATGACTTAGCACCCATTAGTTCAAACTTTTTGAGGTCTAATTCCCACTCACAATGAAATATAGAGCTAAATCAACATACCTATAGAGATGTTGTGCCAAGATCGCACTTCTGTCCACCCTTGGCCCCAATGTGTTTTGTACATGGGACTTCTTCAGGGGTGGTTTCAGTGTGTCAGGTGAGTAAAGAAAATGTATTGAAGCTGCAAAGCTATTTGGGAATATTATTTTTTTATTTTATGATCCTGCATTGAATTCCATTATTATTAATAAGGTTTCAAATGAAAAACCTTTTCAAAAATAAAACAGTCCTTACAAAAGGTTGCATGTGGTATTACAGCTTAATCCCAAATTCTTCATTAAATCTAAATTCAGATGACAGCTGAGTAAACGCAATAAAAGAGTGGTGGGCTCTATCAGCTAACAATTCTCCCTATAGTGCTACATGTTGTACATTTTTTTAGATAAACATTGTTGCTTTTGTCATTGGAGCTTATCATTTATAGAATTTGCAAAATATGACCGAAAAATATATTGCAATCTGAGAGTCCTCAGTGGTTGATACCTTTTAATGGCTAACTGAAAAGATGGTAAACATAGCAAGCTTTCGGGACGCTGCGGCCCCTTCTTCAGACTGGTAATGACACAAATTCTGAAGACACATACATATATACATAAGCAATTGAAAGTAAAACAAAAAAAAAAAAAGAAGAAGAAATAAAAGGCAAAACAGTGTTGTATGCTCTGGTGGATATTACAGGTGACGCAAAGCAGAGTGGAGTTAGGGAGGGGTGGAGGAGCAGGGACAGAGGACTCTCAGATTGCAATATATTTTTCTATCTACTGGCTAACAAGGTATAAATATTCTTTACCTTATCAAAATATGACCATAATGAAAAAAATGAGCACTGTATGCTTGGTTTAATTCGAACACTAAGCATCAAAGAAATCAATAGTCAAGTAGATTTTTTAATATTCTTTAAAAGGTAGATGACAGCTATTATCATTTAGGACCATCAAATAAAATAGATGTTTGTACCATCTTAGCTATTAGATAGAAATAATGGAAGTTTAAAGTTCTTTCAAGTTTATCATTTATTAGCTAACTTGAAAGATGATAATAGATGATGATAAAGAATAGGCTTATGTTCAACTATCATTTAGGCAAGATTTAACACAAAATCTGAAGAGTCACTTCATACATATGAAAGGTACTTTATTGTCCTCTGATCAAGAATCATTCCATAGCTGTATGGGTTTTACCTAGCTGGTAATCAAAATATGGCACAGCCTTCACATTTTTTTAATTACTTATTTAAATTTAAAAAAATGGGCTTTCCTGTATTTTGATAGACAGCTATGGTAAAGCCAGGCACCTGGGTGTGGCAGCCCGTAGCTGTCTGCTTTTTCTGCCCTAAGAAATAAAAATACCACTGAGAGCTACTCCAAGTTTCTTTTTAATTATTTATTTTTACAGTACACTATGTGTCAAACTTGAACTTAGTTCTGTCAGTGGATGGGCTGGTTTAAAAAATTGGTCAAAAGACTACAAGAAATTGCTTCTGATGGTTACATTGCTGCTGCTAATGTTTCTACATTGCCGACTTGATGTTACCCAGGTTGTAAATGTACATCTGCTATGTGTATTGTGTTCCTCACTTATCTGTTGGGGAAAACCAGTCCTGAGATTGTCTTTCAGCTTTTTTTGATACTCCAGCATGCGCATGTCTCTTTCAATGGTGGAAGGATTTGGCTAAATTTACTCATGTACCATCTATCAAGCAGTGTGGCAACCCAATGTTAGTCACTAATTTGAATCCTAATGATATGGGCATCATGTTACAGATAGTGAAACAAAAAGGCGCTCATGCATCCATGAGACCCAAATCCTTGTTGTGTTGATGGTGGCGTAAAAATTGAGCTTTCTTCCTCCATTCTCTCCCTCCAGCCTTGGACAACAGAAAGGGGAATCATTTCTTCCTCATCTGCTGACTGTTCTATCTGCATCACCTCTTCTTCATCATCTTCCTCCATTTCCTTCTCATCTCCTGCACCTTTTCATCACTTTATCTGATACCATGAGCTCCTTTCTGTCACTCTACTCCATCTTGCCATGCCACCCAACTGTGTGATGAGAGCCCAGGCCTTTGAGATCTTGATATCCTTTCTGCATCCTCCTTTTCTTCCTCCTCTTCCTGTAGTACCACCACTTCATCCCGCAGACTTTTCAACGTTGATACAGCATGTAGAGGACCAGAATAGTGAGGTTGATGATAGCAACACTAACTATCTTAGTAGCCATTTCAAAACTGTGCAGAAGGGTACAGAGGTTATTCATCTGTGCCCACTCTGGAAAAATTATTTGCACCACATTTGGCTCACTTTTAGTCACTGTATGCATCATGACATACTGTGCCAGGGCATGTTGCTGCTGCCACAGTCACTGCAACATGTGCAGAGTGGAATTCCCCTTTGTCGGCATATTGCATATTAAATGGTTAATCGGTTGTCTGAAAGACCTATATAGCGATGCTAGTTGTTGAGGCACGGGTTGAGAACGGCAGAAGTGAGCACACAGCAACCATGCTTTGCTCAGCAGCTCATCAAGGCCAGGATAGTGGCATAGGAATTGCTGGACAACCAGGATGAGGACTTAAGCTATTCAAGGCATGTGTGTAAGTTTGCCCTAGTGTTGGGCCGCCACCAGGTTAGCTCTGTTATTGCACACAACCTTCCCTGGTTCCATTTTCAGTGGAGACAGCCATTGCTGTAACTCGGTGTGCACAGCTGTCCACAACTCTTCAGCTGAATGACTCATATCTCAGAGGCATTTTAATTTAAAAACTGCCTTATGGCAGAGAGCCCTGGCAGCTCAGTATGGAGGTGCGGTGGATTCTGTCTGAAGTGTTGCAACATTAAAGTAGAGGTCAAGGGTGCAGCTGGAGGTCTTAGGGACGAAGATGAAGCAGTGGATGAAGAAGTAGAAGTTTGACCCAAAAGCTTTGGGGATTTCAAGACTTGGGGAGAAGCCCCTTCCCCGACAGGATTTGTAGCCACCAGAGTCACCCAGTGGTCAGTGAGGGAAATGTAATGCTCCTGGCTATGTTTGCTCATCCAGGTGTCAGTGATGATATGCACCCTGTCACACACAGAGTTTCTCAAGGAACAGGTGATGTCTGCAAGATGCTGGTGTACCCCAGCACAGCTTGCTTTGAGAAGTAGTGACGACTAGGTAACTTGCCTATGGGGCTGCGACAGCCATCCTCTTTTGGATACCATCTTTATCCCCCAGGCTAAAAAGCAGCATATCTGTGTCCAACAAATGAAGATGGGGAAGTTTAAGAATTTTGCTTTGGGATGTGTAGTAGGAAATAATCTTTTCCGTGACCACAACTGTGGAACCAAGGGCTGGCTGCTGTGATGAGACAATGTGAAGTATGGTGTACTCAACAAACTGCTGCACTGTGAAGGCGGTGCAGGCAAAGATGTTATGGTGGGTTGACAAACAAGTGGTGTGCTCAGTGTCTGGGATCAGTCCAAACCAGTAGGCATATCCATTTTTGTAACATCTGAGGGTCCTTCAGTTGCCCCGACTGAAACAGGTAAACACTAGAGGTCCTGCGGTTGGACACCTATCGGACAATATTTGCAATGCTGGTGGAGGAGAAAGAAGCAGCCAATGCATTTGATGGATGGTGTTTGGTGAGACCCGCTAGGCATAGTTTTAGTGCAGTAATTTGTCCAGACGATTGCATGGTGCCGGGCCATGTGGCAGTTTATGGATGTAGTAGTCAAAATTTGGGGGGTTTTGCCTCTACTTAATTTTTGACTATTAAATGATGTGAGCTGTGTCATCTTTTGCGGTGTAAAAAAATATCCAGGCTAGACAACTCTTGCTGCCACAAACAACTGCAGACCTGCGGCCTCTGCTGTCCAGAGCCAAAGTTGTAGCTGAGGATGCAGTGCCTCTTGTGCTTGCAGCCCTCAGCCTCTGTGCGGGGACATGCAACTTAATCTAATTGTCTTCCTGCTCCTCCTCTGCTAAGCTAATCAGCTGCATTACTCTGGGTTCATTCCAAGTGGGATCTAGAATCTCATCATCATCATCATCTTCTCATTTGCCCACTCTTTGCCATGAGATTTACCCTCCTCCACTTCCTGCCCTGAACACACAATACAGTGTGGGTGTTCCTCAGGTATCTGAGTATCATTATCATTATCACCTCCGGAGGGCTAACGTCTGATTTCGAGACTCTGGATTCTGCTGCAACCATACTTCCTTCATCGCAGGATCCAACTAGAAAAGATTTTGGGCATCTCTGCAGATGCTTTCCTCCACTGGAGTATGTGAATCTTTGGAGCAGACCTCAGATGCCAATGGAATAAAATGTGTGAACATCTCCGCAGAATTGCTCATCTGTGTTTCCCCATAATCAGTTGTGCAGTTGAAGAGTTTTTGTGGCATGGGGTGACAAATGGGTAATTGGAGCACCACTTCTGAGGACTGTACTGTTTGTGATGTATAGGTGGAAGAACAATAGCACAGGCCACTTCATTCAGCAGTTTCCATGAACTGTAGCAAAAGCTGGACCTCATCCACTACTCTTATCGCTCTGCTGCTGGCAAACAAAGAGACTGGAGTAGGCTGTCCAGTGACAGTAGTTGTCCCTTCGCTTGGGATATGATGATGAGCAAATGTTTGGTTACTACAGCTTTCAGTAGCACGTATCCCATGCACACCTCCAAAACCAAGCCTGTTCCACTTTCCAACAACTTGTTTCCCCTTCTCTTTTCCACCACGCCCTCGGGATTTGCCTGTCATCTTTTATGCACACAGATTAGTGAAGCATTTGTTTGAGGCAAAGCACAGCCCTTTTAGTGGAAACTGAAGGAGATTCAGAGGTTAATTTACAGGCAAAAGAATGCCTGTTTTGGGGAAACTGAAATATTTAAAAAGCGATTGAATATCTAGCTATCTAATTGTTGATAAGAATTAGATGAAAATGATGGTGTTGTGTCCCACTCTCTGGATAATCCAATCCAGAGGATATAGGAATTGATTTTATTTCTACGCGTTTAGGGCTCACACTTGCACCTTCTTAAGGAAACGTCATATCAAGCTCTCTTATTGTGTAACATGGAAAAAGCAACAAGAGCAGCACGAAGTGGCAACAGCACTATCCCTAGCAGTAGCTCTCTCAAAATGGCGACGAACGCAAATGGCCATGACTCCCCATGGCCGGGTCTACACGTTGCAGGCGTTTCTTCTCCTCCTTGTCACGGAAACCGCGCCTGTGGCTGTGGGGCCCGGTGGTCCAGAACAAAACGTTGGCTGAACAGATAGGGGTTAATATACTGTCGTGACGCCACCTGTGAGAGTTCCGGTGATTTCACCGGCGCTGCTTGGGCCTCCGGGGAATGGGATGCAGCAAGATGGAATGCTCCCCACAGGACGAGCGGGAGTCCCCGGGGCCTGGAGCTGCACAGGATGTTGTGAGGCAGCTGCTGCTGCACTTCTAGCATGCGGAGATGGACAGTTCTGAAAAAGGCACGGACACTGGAAGTCTCTGTAACGGGTACTTTACTGTAACCAGCAGGTGATACATGGTATAAAGTTAACAGGTACCGGACCGGGTGGACTCACCAATGACCAGTGTTTCTCAGAACTCCGCGGTGTTCCTCCATTCTAACTTATTCTGAGTGAGTTGCCGATGTCGCCTTTGAGTGCCAAGATCGGGTACAAGGGACTACTTAAATTGCCCTGCCGGTGTGTACGTTCCGGTGTGAGGGGGAGTCTGGGTCCTTTTGGTGAGTACTCCGCTGGCAAGACAGCTCTGTTTGCAGCGGCGGTGGGGTACTCCTGTAGAGTGGTCCCTCCACTCCTGGTTTGCATAGCAGTGATAAACGACTACCAGCTTCAGAACCAGTGATCCGGTGGTAGATGGGCGCGGGCATATGGTGACCCTTGAATGTTCACCCAGGGTTCAGTTGTTGAGGCACCGGGTAATGGCGCCCAACCGGGGGTGGCCCAGGGGCTGCATGGAACTGTGCAGAGCCCCCTCTCCTACGTTCCTCTCGGCCACATCTTCTCTCTCCTTCCTCTTCTACATTCTCCTCACACTCTACTCCTACACTCCGCCCACCAGGACCTTATTGGCCCTCTATTCTGATGTGCATGTAGGGTATGGAGCTCTGAGTTTTAACCATGTCATTGCTTAGTCAGAGAATATCGCAGCTGCAGTCTGGGCTGCAATACACTGCTGTGACGCACTCGTTGCGGGGCGCCACAGCCGCTTCTTATATCTAACACCGATGCTATAATGGTATCACATGGGAACGACTATGCCATATACGTTCCTCGCAGGGGTGTTTCTAGCCATACCATTATTGGTGCTAACGATTCTTGCAGTGTTCTACTATCATTATATGTCCAGGATTGATGTCACTTTGATTATCGCCATAATAGTGTATGTGGGTCCTATTGGATAATATTCTTCCATATATGTATACTTGTTGCTACACATCTTTCTATAGGGTTCAGTTTGGGTTGCGTCTTATTGCATCTCATGCAAGGATGTTTTCAGTCATACTTTTACAAAATTGATGTCTGCTGTGATTATACCACCTTGCTGCACTTAGTGTTGCAACCCATGCACTAAATATCTAGGGATATCATTGCAACGTGACCTATTTGATATTATGGGCTCAACTGTGGGTGATCTACGGGCTGCTTGACCCAGGATACACCCCTATGGCAAGGGGACTCTGCTCATTATCCTTTTCACTGCTCATTATCCTTTTCAACTTTCATTATCATTATCCTTTCATTCATTATCCTTTTCACTGCTCATTATCCTTTTCAAATTAATTGATCCATCTTGGAAGCTGTGTGTCCAACTATATGTATTGTGTACTGCTATGATCATTTGTTATTCTCTAGCTGGCGGGTTTCTCTATACAGTCATATGAAAAAGTTGGGCACCCCTCTTAATCTTACTAATTTTTTTTTGTTTAAAATTGGGTTTTTGCAACAGCTATTTCAGTGTGATATATGTAATAACTGATGGACACAGTAATATTTCAGGATTGAAATGAGGTTTATTGTACTAACCGAAAATGTGAAATATGCATTATTTCAAAATTTGACAGGTGCAAAAGTATGGGCACCCTTCTGATTTTCATGATTTGAATACTCCTAACTACTTTTTACTGACTTACTGAAGCACTAAATTGGTTTGTTAACCTCATTGAGCTTTGCACTTCATAGCCCGGTGTATCCAATCATGAGAAAAGCTATTTCAGGTGTCCACTTGCAAGTTGTTCTCCTATTTGCATCTTCTCTGAGGAGTGGCATCATGGGCTTCTCAAAACAGCTCTCAAATGATCTGAAAAAAAAAGATTGTTCAACATAGTTGTTCAGGGGAAGGATACAAAAAGTTGTCTCAGAGATTTAACCTGTCAGTTTCCACTGTGAGGAACATAGTAAGGAAATGGAAGACCACAGGGACAGTTCTTGTAAAGGCCAGAAGTTGCAGGCCAACAAAAATATCAGAAAGGCAGAGAAGAAGAATGGTGAGAACAGTCAAGAAACAATCCACAGACCACCTCCAAAGACCTGCAGCATCATCTTGCTGCAGATGGTGTCACTGTGCATCGGTCAACAATACAGCACACACTGCACAAGGAGAAGCTGTATGGGAGAGGGATGCAAAACAAGCCATTTCTGCATGCACGCCACAAACAGAGTCGCCTGAGGTATGCAAAAGCACATTTGGACAAGCCAGTTTCATTTTGGAAGAAGGTCCTGTGGACTGAAGAAACAAAGATCGAGTTGTTTGGTCATACAACAAGGCGTTATGCATGGCGCCACAAAAACACAGCATTCCAAGAAAAACATTTGCTTCCCACTTTCAAATTTGGGAGTGGGTCCATCATGCTTTGGGGTTGTGTGGCCAATGACGGCACCGGGAATCTTGTTAAAGTTGAGGGTCGCATGGATTCCACTCAGTATCAGCAGATTCTTGAGAATAATATTCAAGAATCAGTGTCAAAGTTGAAGTTACGCGGGGATGGATGTTTCAGCAAGACAATGATCCAAAACTCCGCTCCAAATCTACTCAGGCATTCATGCAGAGGAACAATTACAATGTTCTGGAATGGCCATCCCAGTCGCCAGACCTGAATATCATTGAATATCTGTGGGATGTTTTGAAGCGGGCTGTCCATGCTCGGCGACCAGCAAACTTAACTGAACTGGAATTGTTTTCTAAAGAGGAATGGTCAAAAATACCTTCATCCAGGAACTCATTAACAGCTCCAGGAAGCGACAAGAGGCTGTTATTTTGGCAAAAGGTGGGTCTACTAAATATTAATGTCACTTTTCTGTTGAGGTGCCCATACTTTTGCACCTGTCAAATTTTTAAATAATGCATATTTCACATTTTCGGTTACTGAAATAGCTGTTGCAAAAACCCAATTTTAAACAAAAAAAAAATTAGTAAGATTAAGAGGAGTGCCCAAACTTTTCCATATGACATAAGGACTGATTGCATGGCACAATTTTGTTTTGGTTTATCTCCATGCTACATTGGGCCTTACAAGATCATGCAAAGTGCCACCCCAATACTGCATGAAGGATGCAATTGGGTACTCTACCTGTTTCATGGTTCATTTAGGGTTAACTATGCATTTCTTTGTTATATTGATCATTATGATTGTGACTTCATATATATGTGAGTTGGGTGGTTAACTTGGTACTTTACCTGTTTCCGGGCTTATTTATGGTTAACTATGCATTTCTGTATTATATCCACCTTTACGATTGTAACTTCATATATATGTGAGTTAGGTGGTTAACTTTGTTCATTTTGGGCCTGACCGCCTCCATCTTTTGTGCCCAATTGTTATTAGGTCTTTACTAAAGTTTTTTAATGCAGCCATCATGATGAGTACTCTGTCACCTTGACGACGCACTTATGCATTAACTCGCCTGCTGGCAGACTATCCCATTTCAATAACATCTCGGTGGTTTATAACGATGCTTCCGGTCTGGCACCGGAAGTCGTCAGCACCAGTGTCCGCGTGACCATCCGGGCGCATCACATGACCGCAACATACTATGAGGTATCCGCCTGATTAACCTTCAGGTGTTTCCTCACTGCTGCCAATCACAGAGGATTTTAAAACCCCTCTCGTTACACACTGCTTCACTCCCCTGATGGGTACCCCCGGCACTTTGACAGCACCATAATTGGGTCACTCCATGATGGCTTCGGACTCCTGACTGGTGACAGTATGACATCCACACCGTGACTTGGCAGTACTACACTGTACACTTTATTGTGAACCAAAGAAATAAAAGGGAGTACCATGCAGTAAACTACAGCTTCTTTATTTAGCTTAAAAAAGAGGTGTCATAGAAACACATATATCACCTTAAACACATGTAGCCATGATCAACAGTGTGCATCAAGATACATGGTAGATACATACATAACCAGGGTGTCCGTGCAAGGACCCCGAACAATAATGCACAGTAGATGTATATAGAGAGAACAGGAAAAATTATGATTGTAACAGTTCTACTCTCACAAAGGACAATCGTCCAGTAAAGTGACCAGTGCATAAAGATCTCAAGACGGAAATGACATCCAGACTGCAATCTCAAAGGTGCAAGTGCAACGTATAGCAGCGTAAGTTCACATATCATATATCAAAAAGAGAATGCAGATGGAAGTCATTACCTTAGATAGACACCAGTATCCAAGGGGTTAATCAGGCCCAAATGAAGGTGGAAAAAGGGAGGGGAAAGTTACACAGAGGCCCAACGCACGTTTCACCTGCCTAGTGCAGGTTTCTTCAGGGGAGTGTAGAGATTCCAGTGTCCACTTTATGTATATAACACAAGGGAATTTGATTGCGGGACACTGATGGTAACCCTGATTAGAGGTGTTTTCACCATGGACCATACCCATGGGCCTAAGTAAGAGCTCTCTGGGCCACAACTATTCTATTCTGACCAGAGTGGCTAAATATACATTACATAAGTCTTGAAATAAGGAAGACGGCACTCACCGGTCTGTTGCTGTGCTTTTATTCAGGGTGCAATATTCACATGGTGCAGGGAGGGGGGTGTATAGCTGAGGTGACGACGGCACCGTTTCGCGCAGTGTGCGCTTCCACGGGTCACAAGCTAATGGAGGTATAGCTCACTTCCTTTATAGGAGGAGTCTATAACATACAATGACGTCACTATTAGCTAAATTAAAAACATTTTGAAATCTTAAAATCATGATTCCACAATCACCAGCTGTGCTGACAAAAGGATTATTCAAGATATATACAAACATGTATAATATGTTGACACATTAAAAGAAAAATAAATATAAAATACCGCTTAAAATCATAATTTTAAGATTTCCAAATGTTTTTAATTTAGCTAATGGTGACGTCATTGTATGTTATAGACTCCTCCTATATAGGAAGTGAGCTATACCTCCATTAGCTTGTGACCCGTGGAAGCGCACGCTGCGCGAAACGGTGCCGTCGTCACCTCAGCTATACACCCCCCCTCCCTGCACCATGTGAATATTGCACCCTGAATAAAAGCACAGCAACAGACCGGTGAGTGCCGTCTTCCTTATTTCAAGACTATATTGTATGTTGCCTAGTGACGGGCACCACCTGGCCGAACACCGGTCGCTCTAGAGCGTTCTCTCCGATAAGCCGGCAGCATTGGTGCCCCTGTTCCTTCTGTGTTTTGATATACATTACATAAGTCATTGGGGATATGTCCACATAGGTGGCTATGTGACGGAACCAGGTCATTATTAAAGTTTGTAATTTCCTTTATGGTATATTATTTATATCTTGTTTTTTGCCTTATATTGGCCTGATGTTACTGATGAGTGCACCTTGTTGGTACCATTGAATGTCGTCTTTCACCCACCACCCCTTTGGTTGATAATTACTCAGGCTTTCATACAGCTCTTTGTCAGTTATAGATACTTAGTCTACATCATATTTCCTATATACTTTGGGTTTTTTCCATTGTTATGACATCTGTTTGATTCCATCTCTTATATGCTTTGTTAAGTTTGCTATTTTATTGTCTGGACGCCTGCTGCACTTCTATATTCACTTTATATTTGCACGGCTAGTGGGATATGTCATATTTCCATGCTTTCGGGTCCACAGGTGTACTACAGTCCGCGCTGCCCGGTCATCCAAGGAGTCACACGGGAAACAGTGTTCCAAGAAAAAGTTCCTTTATTCTTCAAATAAACCGACGCGTTTCGGCGCCTAATCCTGGCACCATCCTCAGGTTACCCTGAGGATGGTGCCAGGATTAGGCGCCGAAACGCGTCGGTTTATTTGAAGAATAAAGGAACTTTTTCTTGGAACACTGTTTCCCGTGTGACTCCTTGGATGACCGGGCAGCGCGGACTGTAGTACACCTGTGGACCCGAAAACTCTTGAAGTACCCACTATAGTGGTGGAGGTGGAAGTCCAGCAGCAGCCTACAGACATTAAAACCAACGCTTCTATTCCAGTTGTGGGAATCACAACTGGATCAGGTTAGTGTAACCTGTTTACACCTATAAGACCCTATTTCTTATCGAGTGATAGGGCACTATTGCGCCTCTGTTGTCTCCCCTTATATTTTTTATATATTTCCATGCTGTCACATGCCCAGGGGCCCCTATGCCTTTTTAAATGTTTTTAACTTTGTGTGTGTAGTGAATAAAGTTATTGTTATTTTCACATTAAATATTTTTCTGATTTCTTTATTGTATGGTGTTGCTCCCAGATACGCCCTAACTTCCCTTCCCTTATGCATCGTTTAATTGTGGCATGGTGAGCACACTTGTATTATTGTTGTTCCATTGTGGTGCGCCCACCTCCCCTCTCCGGTTTCCTCTTATATCTAAAGGAACATGTGACTTTGACAGCCAATGAAACAAGCCAGCCAATGACAAAAGCCCTTGTGTCTTCAACTTGTTAATGTTTGATGTGTCATGATTGGCTGCCGACCCCAAACATCCACACAGAAAGTGATGGAAAAAAATGGAGTCCTCTGACTCCCCCCCCCCTCTCCTCATCAAAGACATTCCACCTGCTATCCTATACTACACTGCCAGAAGGTAGGAGAAAAGCATAATTTAGATACAGTAATGCATTTTATAATCCGATCACTCACCGAACTAATCTATGTTTGCCGATTTTTTGGGAAATTGCTCAGGTTTTCTGAACCCCAGCTGAATCTGTCAGGTTCATGCCGAATTTGAAATTGGTGAGAATATTTGAGCAGGTTCACTCATCTCTAGTTATATTCCCTTTATATATGTGGCCAGGGATAAATATCTACATTTAGCATTACCCTATTTTTAAATCATGGGTTGATGAATCATGTTTTCAACCCTGTTTTATCATATAATGAACATGATTAAAAATATGCATTGATTTCAATATTTTATTGCCTTTGAATTTTTTTTTACAAATTTTTAGTACAGTGTATGGTAAAATGAATGATGTCATTAAAAACTACAACTTGCCTCTCTTTTCTTGAAATTAGAATTAAATACATTTGTACTAATATTCTTTTACTTTTTGTAAAGAAATAATTGCTGTTTATTTTTTTTAGTGTCCACTAAAATATTAATGTAAAGTGGTCTATCAGCTGAAGATTCATTGTAGAATGGTACCAAGGAATGCATGACTAATATCTAATTATGTTTCTAACTCAGATTTCAGACTGAAGTAAACTATGATATTCTTGAAGTACGAGATGGCTCAGGCAATTCTTCCCCATTGATTGGAGAATATCATGGAACACAAGCGCCACAATTTCTCATTAGCACAGGAAATTACATGTATCTTCTATTCACAACTGATAATAGTCGTTCTAATGTTGGCTTTCTAATTCGATATGAAAGTAAGTAATCACTTTTACTGTGTGGTAAATTCTATTTAATGAGTCTGAATTGTTATTACACAGAAACATTGTCCTGCATTGCATAGAACGCCCTAAGTCTGTTGTTATGTAATAAGTGGAGCCAATGTTATCTAGGGTATCTTTTACGTAGACCAATAAATGCAATAGGCTGTGAAATACATCAGGTTACGACCAAACTGTTTTGTAGAAAAAATAAAAGATATTGGACATTAAAGACTGTAAAACTAAAGTTTTATTATACAAGTGCTGAAAAAAGATAAATGAAAAAATTTGGGATTATTACATGTTGTATGCCTATAAAATTGCCCGCATCAGGAAGTGCCTTTAATAGGTCAATGCCCAGCTTTCTCTAAAGTCTGCAGATATGATTTCACGAAACTAGAGACCCCAGCTAAGAACAATATTTTTTATTTATTAATCCTCATTAGTTGCAAGTAGGATTTTGATTAACTGTTTAAGGATATGTGCTCACGATATGTGCGTCTTGGATGCAATGCCCCTGGACCTACATAAACCCACCAGTGCACGCTGGGAGACCGCAGCTGCCTTGAACTCATGATCTGCAGTGGGTGCAGGGCAGCTTCTCCCTGCGTGCAGCCGATGGTTATCACTTCCAACTCCACAGGATGAAATTAACATGCTGCGGAGATGCGTAACTCACACTGTAGCTGAAAGCATGCAGTGGTCAGGAGATGCATAATGGGAATGGGACTTCTTGAAATTCTATCCACTATGCTGGAACTGTACAACGCAGCATTTTGGACGCTTTGGCAATACCAAAGTGCTGTGTATTCTGATTGAGAGTATGCACCCCTAGATGTTATGTATACTAGGTCCTTTGGAGATGAGACTAGTAAGGTGTGTCTATAAGAAGTAAACAAAAACAGTCAATATATTCAATTCAATACATATTTTCCATAACACATACCTTTTTAGAATAAGCTGTCATATAAGTACATGGGAATTAGCATTATTGCTGGTCGTTAGGAGCTAATTAGCATTAATGTCTTGCATTTTTCACCAATCCTCTTAACCCTAAATACTTTACCATTAAATTTCAGTTGTCCTTGAACTAGTGGGAGTAAACTATCTGCTATATCCTTCATACACTGCACAGTGAACATGAAATTTTACTCTCCTATTTTTCTGATGCATGCCCTAAGCATTATGGAGGCTATTGTGCAGCAGTATATTGCAGCTTAACTATGAATCAAGCACCAACGCCTACTAGAATACAGCACCACTGTCTTTGTATCTCTTTGCTTCTGATATATAAAGTTTAACATTTTTTTAGTTTCATATTTTGTCTAATTTTTTTTTTTTTTTATCCCATATGCAAAATAGGAAGGTTAGGGCAATAAGCTGTATGCCGAGGAAAAGATGACAACTAATTGTTATGAGAAATGACCACTGAAGGTGTAATTTGACATGGAGATTTCTAATGAGTGGGGGTAGTGAAAGAAAAAGCAATAAAAGGGAAAACATCTCACTATCCCATATTCACATATTGCACATAATGTTGCCTCGCGTAGAGTTTTAGCTATGTTATTCAAACAGGTGCATCTAATAGCTATGCTGTACATTACACATTATACATTATTTAGCACCTACAATACGACCTGATAGATTGCTTCCTAAAAGAGTTCATGTAAAAGCGCCTGTCTTGCAATGTCATAAATTGTACTTACCAACATTTGCAGAAAATGTAGGATACATTAAAACAAGAGCACAGATGTGTCCACCGTTACTGTTTCATTAACCCATTCACCCCTTGGCGATTTTCTATTTTCTCTTTTGTTTTTCCTCTCTTTCATCCAAGTGGGATAACACTAACATGTCTAAATATAGCAGTATAAGTATTTTTTTTGTTGGACAATTTTTTTTTTAATGTCTTCATTCATTATGCCATATAGTGTACTGGAAAACAGGGGGGGAAAAAAGCACAGTAAAATTGCAAAAAAAGAGCAATTCCACAATGTTTTTTGTAAGTGTTTTATTTACCAAGTTCAATATATGGTAAAACTGAACTGGCAATTTGAAGGAATGTATGATAAAAAAAATACCAAAATATCTATATTTTTTATAAAAGTGGTATACTTTTTTTTTGCAATTAATTAATAAAAAGAAAATGTAGCTTTTGTCATCATTTTCCGAGCCCTATTAATGTTTTCATTTTACAGGATCTGGGGCAGTATGAGGGCTTTTTTTTTTACATATTTATTGATACCAGTTTAGGGTAGATGCAATGTTTTGGTTGCCTTTGACTACATTTTGTATTGCAATGTTGCAGGGACAAAAAAACATAATTCTGGCATTTTGACTATTCTTCTCATTACGCCATTTACATTTCAGATAAATTCATTTTATATTTTGAAAAATCAGACATTTTTAAACATGGTGATACCAAATATGTGTATTTTTAGTTGTTTTTTTAATAGAGCAAAATGGGCAATTTGAACTTTTGTGTTATTTTACATTTTTACTCTATTTAATAGTCCATTTACAGGTCTTGCAGCTATGATTCTCTCATCCCCTGTGCTATACAGAGCAGTGCTCTGAATAGCACAAATCATGATCTCCCATGATTGCTGGCTCGCTGGCAATGTTTACAGGAGGATCACAATGACATGCTCGGAGGTTATCAGGTGCATCTGGTCATCATAACAATTCTGCAGGATCCCAAGAACACGTAACAGGGGTGCCGATAAGCAGAATAAGCGATTCGCGTTTTGTCAGCACATGTTAAATGCTGCTGCAAATATTGGAAGTAACATTTAACTAGTTAACAGTTGCGGGTGGATCTGTGATCCACCCATGGCTGTTAGAAGCAATTGATGGCTGATTAAATCAGCTCTCAAGTTCCGAACAAGATGCGGGCTCAGCTTGTGAGACAGCTTCAAATGCTCGGACACAGCTGACGATGTACATGTGCGACATTGGTAGTGAAGTACTTCATTTTGTCAAGCTCCATTTCTCGCAGAATAAATGTCAATACAATATTGCAAAAATGCGCATAGGGTCTTATCTTTAGGCAGAATGGGGCAATAGCCCGATGAAATTTGCTCACCTTGTCCTGTTGTGTGAACACACAACCAGTATTAGCACTCCTACAGGTGCCACTGTGTCCACACTTCCATGCGTGACAGGGCAAACAACTGGAAACAGGACAAAGTGCCAGTGACCCATGCTGCCGGATGGAAAAACCAGGACCCAAGAAGTCTGGTGCAATGGTGTAACTTTATTCCAACGCATTTTGAAGCAGCCTCTGCTCCTTCCTCAGGGATTATCCTTGACACATTTCGGAGCAGCCTCTGCTCCTTCCTCAGGATAATCCTTGAGGAAGGAGCAGAGGCTGCTCCAAAACGCATCAGAATAAAGTTAACCATTGCACCAGACATCTTGGATCCTGTTTTTCCCATCCAGCAGCGCGGATCACCGGCACTTCGTTCTGTTTCCAATACAATATTGTGACATGCTAGTAATACACATGTCAAGCTGCAATTCATACCACAATCACTGGATAGAAATATATAGGCACAAACAGTATAGACATCTCGTGGCAGAATTGCAAATTCATTTATTTCAACAGGTTATAATTTCAAACTTCCATTTTAGCATATGTTAAACCGAAAAAAAAAGATGATTGAGGACATATTTGCGTGCCTTCTAAACTTTAATCACAGTAAACAATACAGGATGTACCTAACAAGAATCTATTTATATTTTAATGTTATGAGGCCTTCGTGACTTTAATTCTTCTTCTTCTTTTATTTTCTTAATCTTAGGTGTTACTTTAGAATTGGATTCATGCCTGGACCCAGGCATACCAGTTAATGGTCATCGTCATGGAAAACACTTTGGAATTGGCTCCACTGTGACCTTTAGTTGTGATGCTGGATACATTTTAAGTGATGACGAACCATTAGTTTGTGAAAGGAATCATCAATGGAATCATGCATTACCTAGTTGTGATGGTGAGTTGTAATAGTCTTCTGTAATGGCCATACAAATATTTCATATTTTCCTATATGTGAATTTTAAGTCATTTTTTTTCAATCCTTTTATACTTGATTCTTCTGGATTGTTGCATGAATGTATTTCTGTGTCTAAATCTTGATAGCTCGTGATCATGCAGGTTTTCAGCCTTTTCAACACTGTTCCATAACCTAGGACATTGGCAGGTGTAGAACTCTTTCATCAAATAGGACCTCTGAAGGCCTAAAGGCTGTCAACAATTTTACAGGTCTCTGACACTGACACATGCAGACCACTGACATCTGCAAGCTTTCCTCACCGGGCATCTAACACTGACATTTGTTGGCTTTTAGTATTAACTTTTGCAGGTTGTCTTTTCTGACATGACCAAGGCATTATTAACTTGTAGCCTATTCATAAGTGTTTAATTTTAATTTTACATGAAAAAGAAACGGCAATAATATAACCATAATAGATGATTTGTTTTACACAAAGGTTTTTTTAACTGCTTAAAAAATAAGTTTTAATGGTAAATTGGAAAACTAAAGCAAATTTGATATTTGCAAGATCATCAGTCTGATGATTTACTCATCTAAAAATCATATTTTCAATCTCCTAAGCATTTTCTGTCTACATTCCCATTTTATCTGTGCAATTGAAAAAAAAATGTAACTCCCTGTTGTACAATGGAATCACTTTACTGAATATATTAGCAAGGAAATAGAAAAGACTCTGTGCGAACAAAAATCTGTTTGTCCAAGGGACCACTTGGTGATTTCTCTTATGCTGTGAATGTTCATGAGCATGCTTTATAAATAAAGAATAACATTTCCATATGAATAATTCAGGAAGGCAGTTTAGCCTTTGCTTCCTCTGTGCACCTCTTCTGGGAAAGTTGCATTATTCTATCATATTAAAAACCACATGCGTCAAGTATGCAAAAAGTGTACATTTATGCATATAAATGTAAATATATGTATTTATAAGAAGCTCTTATTTTTGTTGCATGCAATTAAATTCAGGAGAGCCAAATTGTAGCAAAGTAATAATTAAAATATTGTTTGAAATAGTTTTACCAGTTTGACCTTAGCCTGGAAGAATGGATGCATTATCTAAAAGTTGCCTAATTAAATGTAAATAACTTATATAATTTATTAATGTTGACTAGTTACACAGTGTATAGTAATAATAATATTAGTTGACGTTTTTCAAAAAGTTGCTTTCCTCAGATGACCTCCATTCTAATAGCTGACTCCTAGCTTTCCTTCACCTAGGGCAAAGATTTAATTTCTAGTCCTTCCTCCTGCTCCATATAATTCTTAAAGGAGTTTTTCTCTCTCCAAGATCCTATCCCATTGTTATTGATTCAAATGAAACTCCTTCTTTTCCGAGCCCTGCTGTGCTCCCAAACAGTAGTTTACTACGTATGGGGTACCAGCATAGTCAGAATAAATTATGCACTTAGGCTGCTTTCACATCAGCGGTTTTTGCCGATCACGGCAGATGCGGTGAAAAAACTGCATCTGCCGCGATTAACGCATAACCGCTGCACTTGTGGCACAGTTGCAGCAAGCCGCATGCAATGTCTATGGGGCTTGCGGTAAGTATGCGGCAGGTGCGGCAAGTGAGGTTTCGGCACTTGCGGCAGGTGCGGCCGCGAAAAAAAACGTGGTCAGCCGCGTTTTTTTTGTGGCCGCACCTGCCGCAAGTGCCGATACCGCATTTGCCGCACCTGCCGCAAGCCCGCATAGACATTCTATGGGGCTTGCCGCAACTGTGCCGCAAGTGCAGCGGTTATGCGGTAATTGCGGCAGATGCGTTTTTTTCACTGCATCTGCAGCGAACGGCAAAAACCGCTGATGTGAAAGTACCCTAAATTGTGTATTTTCTCCAGTTACCCTTATGAAATTAAAACTTTGGAGCTAAGGCAACATTTTTTGTGGAAGCTTTTATTTTTTCAATTTTTTTTTCAGGTTATACAATTCAATTACTCTTATCATATATTAACGTATATACATATACATATATATATATATAAATATATGTATATATATAAAAATCAAAAATAGGTACGCGATAAGTTTACCCCCCAATTCGGCAAGTGTCGCCAGGATTTTTTTAATCTTCACGACACAACGACATAAAATTTTTTGTAGCACCTAACATCTAGGTAAGCTCTATAAGGGGTCTAGTTTCCAAAATGGGGTCTCTTGCGGGAGGTTACCACTGTTTAGGCACATTAAGGGCTCTCCATATGGGACATGGCGTCAGGTGTCGATTTCAGCATATTTTGCATTTATGGTAAATAGCCAAATCACAGTCAGAATTGAAAAAATGTACCTGGTCAGGAGAGTGAAAACAAGTTTTGGGATGAAGGGGTTAAAAAGTAACCACTGTTTTAATTTTTGCTTCATAAATGAAAAATACACATGAAAAAAGACAACTTTGTAATATATTTTAGAAGACAAATTTGCTTCTTGATCTGTAGAATTGCTCAGCCGTTATCAAAAGTCTAAATTCTGTGGTAAAATCTGTATTTCAGTGAAGACTTTAACATCACTGAGATTGGAAATAGCAGTTGTCACTGATGAGATTCTATAATGATGGGAGGAGGAAGGAGCTGGAGGCTGAAGGAGAGCTAGAGGAAGAGGGAGGGGTAGAACCCGATGGAGGGGCTAGTCGATAGAGGCAGAGCTCCACCCTAATCTCCATTCTTTTTACTCATCAGATAACAACTACCATCTCCTATCTCAGTAATGGGAAAGTCTTCATTGAATACAGATTTATCTCAGAATTGAGATAATTTTGATAATGATTACCAGTTCTGGTAGAAAAAAAAGCAAATTTGTTTGATAAGATATAAAGTTGCTTATTTTTATTAATACTATTGATTTACGAAATAAAAATTAAAATGATATTTACGCTTTGTGTGCTGGCTTTACTTTGTCCTTCGGATCTTTTTCTGTTTAGAACTATTCTTGTGGCCATACCTGCAACTTTGAATATATCTACTCTACAGTTAAATTAGCAATCATACTAATATTCTGTTGTTAAACCTGATATACTAAGGCCAATATTACCAGTAATAAAGTAAGAAAATTACCTTTCAATACCAATATGCTAAAGATGAATAAGTGTTAGATGAGTTAAGGTATAACGAGGTATACTACACATGGGTGCTGCACAACCATATGAACAAAATCATTGAGCATATCATAATATAGAGGAATCAGAAAAGGATGGCACTCACCATTCAGTTAAAAAACCTATTTATTTCAACTATGACATAAAACAGTGCAGAAGGGGGTGCAGGAGATGTGTGGACTATGGCGGCCATTTCACATGATGATCATGCTCCAATGGGTTTTGGATCTGCACTCTCCTGCACCTCCGTCCTGCACAGTTTTTTATGTCGTGGATAGAATAAGTGGGAAGTGCCATCCTTATCTGATCATTCTTTGGATCAACCATGCATATGTACTACACTGCTGCTCATCTTGATGAAACAGTAGCATTGCCTGCATGATCAAAATGATATATACGGTTCGGTCCAGAAATATTTGGACAGTGAATTAATCTTTGCTATTTGGGCTTTGCATGTCACTTATTTTATTTATAATGAGACATCTAAGATTTAACTGAAGTGTAGACTTTCAGGTTTAAATAAAGTGGTTGAACAAGAATATCCTGTGAAACATTTAGGATTTGCAATTATTTTTCTACTAAGTCTTCCTCATTTCGGGGCTCAAAAGTAATTGGAGAAATTAACTTAGCCATAATTAAAATTTTTATTTTTAATATTCTGTAGAGAATCCTTTGCAGGCAATGACTGTCTGAAGTCTGTAAGCCATGAACATCAACAAGCACTGGGTTTCCTCCTGTATAATATTTTGCCAGGCCTTTACTGCAGCTGACTATATTATTATTATTTTTATTTATTTATATAGCGCCATTAGGTTCCATGGCGCTTTACATGAGGATAAGGGAGACAAGAACAAGTACACTAAGTCTAGGTGATCGGGACGTACAGGTACAGGAGGGGCAGGGACCCTGTCCACGAGGGCTCACAGTCTACGAGGGGCGGGTGGGGATACAGTAGGATGGGGGAATGTCAGGTATGGGACGGTCGCCTGGGTCTCATGGCAGGTTGTAGGCTTACGGAATAGGTGAGTCTTCAGGTGACACTTGAAGCTTCTCAGGGTAGGAGAGTGTCTGACGTGTTAGGGCAGGGAGTTCCAGAGTCTGGCTGATGCCCAGGAGAAGTCCTGGACACGGTTGTGCGAAAGAGGTGATGAGGGGGGAGCAGAGGAGGAGTTCTTGGGAGAAGCAGAGGTTGCGTGGGGGTAGGTATCGTGAGACCAGGTCGGAGATGTATGGTGGGGTCAGGTTGTGTATGGCTTTGTACGCCATGGTTAGTGTTTTGAATTGAGATCTCTTGGAGGCGGCGAGCCAGTGAAGGGCTTGGCAGAGGGGGGGAGACAGGGAGTAGCGGGAGGACAGGTAGATTAGTTTGGGCAGCGGAGTTGAGGATAGATTGGAGAGGTGTGAGGGAGTTAGCAGGAAGGCCATTGAGAAGGAGGTTGCAGTAGTCAAGTCGGAGATGATAAGAGCATGAATGTGTGTTTTAGCGGTGTTGTGGGTGAGGAAGGATTCGCGAGATGTTCTTGAGCTGGAGCCGGAGGGATGTGGTGAGGGTCTTGATGTGGGGCTTGAAGAATAGGGAGGAGTCAAGGATTACCCCAGGCACTTGGCTTGGGGAACTGGGGAGAGGGTGCAGTCATTGACGCAGATGGATAGGTTGGGAAGTGGGGGGGAATTTCTTGGGGGGAAGACTATGAATTCAGTTTTGTCCATGTTGAGCTTAAGGAAGCGAGCAGAGAAGAAGGATGAGATGGCGGAAAGGCATTTGGAGAGTGGGAGGGATGATGTCAGGGCCAGACAGGTAGATTTGGGTGTCGTCGGCGTAGAGTGGTACTGGAGGCCGTGGGACTCAATGAGTTGCCCTAGGCCGAGAGTGTATATGGAGAAGTAGGGGTCCCAGGACCGAACCTTGGGGGACTCCGACAGAAAGGGGGTAGGGTGAGGAGGAGGTGTGGGAGTGGGAGAACGCTCGTCCGCTAGGTATGAGGAGATCCAAGAGAGGGCAAGGTGGGATTCCAGGATCCGGAGAAGAAGGGAGTTCCAGGATCCGGAGAAGAAGGGAGTGGTCAACCGTGTCGAAGGCGGCAGACAGGTCAAGGAGGATGGCGTAGTGGTGTTTGTTCTTGGCGGTCAGTAGGTCGTTGGTGACTTTGGTCAGGGCTGTTTCGGTGGAATGGAGGGGTCGGAAGCTGGACTGTAGGCGGTCGAAGTGGGAGCACAGGAGAGGTGAGAGGGACAGTTCGGAGTGGACGTGCTGTTCAAGAAGCTTAGAGGCGAATGTTAGAAGAGATATGGGGCGATAGTTAGAGACAGAGGTAGGGTCAAGTGAGGTTTTTTTTAGGATGGGTGTGATTAGGGCGTGTTTGAAGGCCGAGGGGAAGGTGCCAGTGCTAAGTGATAGGTTAAAGAGGTGGGTGAGGGCTGGGATGAAAATGGAGGTGTGGTTGGGAATGAGGTGGGATGGGAGCGGGTCATGGGTGCTGGTGGTGAGGTGTGATTTTGACAGGAGGGAGGAAAGTTGGGCTTCAGTTATGGGGGGAAGTGGCTGATGGAGGAAGAGGGCAGTGTAGGTGGGAGGGGGAGTTGTGGGGACAGTGGGCCAAAACTGCTTCTGATCTTGTCGAATCTCTCCTTGAAGAAGGTCGCGAAGTCTTCAGCAGAGAGGAGGGGAGAAGGGGGAGGAGCAGGCGGGCGAAGTAAGGAGTTGAAAGTTTTGAAGAGCTGTTTGGGGTTGTGGGACAGAGAGGTTATTAGGGATGAGAAGAAGGCTTGCTTGGCAGTAGCATGTGCCGTGTTGAAATCAGTGAGGAATTGCTAGAACAGAGCAAAGTGCTCGGAGGTGCGGGACTTTTTCCATCTCCTCTCGGCGACCCTGGATGACCGTCTCAGGTTTTTAGTGGGGTGGTGTGCCAGGGTTGCCTGTTAATGCGTGGACCATGGAGAGTGAGGGGGGCGGCTAGGTCGAGGGCGTTCATTATTGTGGTGTTGTATAGGGTGGTGGCAATGCCAATGTCGTCAGCGGAGGGTATGTTGGTGAGAGGGATGAGGGATTTAGAGAATAAAGGAAGATCGAGATCTTTTAGGTTTCGGCGAGGGTGATCAAGTTTGCGGAGAGGGGTAGCGTGGCAGGGGAGGAGAGAGCGGAGAAGGTCAAGAGATGGTGGTCAGACAGAAGGAGTTCTGAGGCTGTGAGGTTAGAGAGGGAGCAAAGGCGGGTAAAGATGAGGCCAAGCGTGTGGCCTTGTTCGTGGGTGGGAGAGGAGGACCATTGGGAGAGCCCTAGGGAAGTGGTCAGGGAAAGAAGGTTGGAGGCGGCTGGGCGGGGAGTGTCAATGGGGATATTGAAGTCACCCATGATGATGATGGGGATGTCAGCAGAGAGGAAGTGAAGTAGCCAGGTGGTGAAGTGGTCAAGGAAGGAGGTGATAGGTCCGGGGGGGCTAGCTGGAGGTTGGAGGGGGAGAAGATTCAGACCGAGTGGGCTTCGTAGGAGGGGACAGTGATGGAGGGGGGCGGGGATAAGGCTGAAAGTGCAGGAGTTGGACAGGAGTATGCCGACTCCACTGCCGTGTTTGCCAGAGGGACGGGGTGTGTGGGACAAGCTGAGGCCGCCGTAGGATAGTGCAGCAGAGGAGGCCGTGTCGGAGGGTGTGAGCCAGGTCTCGGTGAGGCCAAGGAATGACAGTTTCCTGGAGATAAAGAGTTTGTGGATGTCTGGGAGTTTGTTGCACACTGAGCGGGCATTCTAGAGTGCGCCGGGTAGAGTGGTAGGTGGGCATGGGTTGGGGGAATGGGTCTAATGTTGGTGGGGTTGCGAGGGCTGGTGGTGATGAGGTTGTGAGGGTTGGCAGTGGGTCGTGGGATGAAGGTGGTTGTGGGTATGTGGTGCGGGGGGCCAGTATTGGGGGAGATGTCACCGGCAAGGAGGAGGAGTAGGCAGAGCAGGTGGGAGCATGAGAGCTTGCGAGGCTGGCGTGCTTGTTTCGTGATTGAAGATTGAAAGTGAATGAAAAGGTCGGTGAAGTGGGTGAGGTGGTTCGGCAGGATCGAGGGTGAGAGCAGTATTTCGTTGCTGGGAGGGGGTATAAGTGGCGGTAGTAGGAAGTGGAGAAGGATGGGAGTGAGAGTGAGGAGTAGCGGGAACATTGTGTACGGTGAGCAGGGAGTGAGTGTGGTGGCAGGGGTCAGAAGCAGAGGGGGGTAAGTTGTGGTAGTGGGTGAATGGTCATCAGTGGGGAGTGGTCACGGAATGAGGTGATGTCGGGGGATGAAATGCAAGGCGGGGGGTCGGATGGAGAGGCCGGATGGGGCAGTTGGGGGATCGGTCGAGGCAGTCGGGGTTGACTGAGGCAGTTGCCGGGTCGGCTGATGGAGCAGCCGGGGTCAGGTGAGGCAGCGGGGGGTCAGTCTGGGGTGGGATGCCACCAAGGGATGAGCTACAGTCCAGGGGAGATGTGGCTGGGTACGAGATCTAGCAGTCCGGGACAGGATGGTGGGGCCGAGGACGAGGTGATACAGCCAGTATGTGGAGGAATAGTAGTCAAGAGGAGGTTAGATGGCTGGGGAGGATGGGTGGAGAGATGACTAGTTCCTTACTTGTTGGAGGAATGTAAGGAGTTAATATGTAATGAAGTAGTAAGGGGTGGTAGTGAATAGAAGTGAAACATTGTGGTGGCTTTCTATTCCTTTACCTGCCAGTCAGTTCCAGTCCATTTCTAGTCTATTTCTAAGTATTGTACTTAGAAAATGTACTTTGAAAGATGTAGTTTGAAAGACTTGGATCAGACTTGGATCAGACTTGTGGTTCTGAATATATCTGCAGCTAAAGATGAATCGGGCGTGGATTAGGGGCTGGGTGGGGATGAAGAGACCAGATGCTGAGAGTTAGACAAAGGTAATAAAAAGTTGGGAGGGGCTGGAGTACTAACTCCAGGTCATGGAAGAGTGTTCATGAGGAATGATGAAAAGCAAAGACATAATAGGTAAGAAAATATAACATATATAGATATTAAATGCACAGTACACAGACAGTCAGTCCAGGAAAGCTGAATAGATGATCACAATGCGTACCCAACACAGATTAAATGCACAGTACACAGACAGTCAGTCCAGGAAAGCTATAAATAAACATTGTGTATAGAGAGCTTGAGGTGGGTGGGGCCAGATTAATGAGCTCTAATACATGCTATATCTCAAAATCCTAATTGTGTGAGAACCACTGCACCCAGTAAAATTGAGATAAAATTGAGAGGGTTGAGATCTGGTTATTAATTCTGCAACGATACTCAACTTCTTTGCCCTTAAAAAACTCATGGGTTGCTTGTACAATCTGTTTTGGTTCATTGTCAATCTATAGCGTGAATCATCTTCGAAACAACCTTGCTGCATTTGGTTGCATTAGAGCAGAAAGTATCATCCTGTACATTCAGAATTCATCAGTCTCTTTCGTATCTTTAGTCATATCATCAATAATGACCCAGTGCCTTTAGAAACCATGCATGCCCATTCCAAACCTTCTCCATACATTTTTCATCACGTAATTCTTGTACAAATTGATCTTAATTTTGGTTTTCTAGAACTGGGCTAGGCTTCTTTAGATATTTTTGGCAAAGTCTAAACAGACCTTTCTATTTTTAAGGCTGATTAATGGTTTGCACCTTGTGACGAGCCCTCTGTAATTTCTCTCAATTTAAGTGTTCTCTTTATGATTGACTTAGATACTGAAAATCTACTGCCTTGATAGTCAACTACCACTGTTTTCCTCCATGGGCATCCAAGCCTTTATGAGTTCCCAACCTAACCAATGCACTCAATTTTTGTTTTGCAGAATGTACCGAACTATTGATTTTACTCCTAAAATTTTTGCTATCTCTTTATGAATTTCTTCTTCTTTAAGCCTAATGATAATCTCTTTCTTTAACATTGAGAGCTCATTTGATGGAATATTGTGGCTTCATAGCAATAACTTTCAAATGCAAATGCCACATCTGGAATCAGCCCCAGACATTTTACCTGCTTTACTAATGAGGAAATGACCCATGCAGCCCATTTAGGAGCTTTAGAGACAATTGTCCAATTACCTTTGATCCCTTGAAAAAGAATCACCTACATATTAAAGACCTGTAATTCATAAAATGTTACTACAAATAAGTTGTCAATTACCTCAAATAAAGGCTGAAGTTTGCACTTACAGCAATTTTGGGTTATATAACTGTATCTTAAATATGTTTGTATAAACAGCTAAAGTGCCAAAATTTGAATCATTTTCTGAATGTTTCTGGACTTAACTATATATTCCTTTACAGAGAAAGACCTCTGCATAGGTCAAAATGTTGCACCACAAAGGGCTGGGTTAAATTAGTTTCTTAGTTTTTCTTGATTTGGATTTATACACTGTGTGCAGAATTATTAGGCAAATGACTATTTTCATCACATGATACTTTTTATACATGTTGTCCTACTCCAAGCTGTATAGGCTTGAGAGCCAACTACCAATTAAGTAAATCAGGTGATATGCATCTTGTAATGAGGAGGGGTGTGGTGTAATGACATCAACACCCTATATAAGGTATGCTTAATTATTAGGCAAATGCCTTTCCTTTGGCAAAATGGGTAAAATGAGAGATTTGACGGCTCTGAAAAGTCCAAAATTTTGAGATGTATTGCAGACAGATGCAGGAGTCTTGAAATTGCCAAACTTTTGAAGCAGTGATCACCGAACAATCAAGCAGTTTCATGGCAAATAGCCAACAGGTCGCAAGAAGCGTGTAGGGAAAAAAAAGCGCAAAATAACTGCCCATGAATTTAGGAAAACAAGCGTGAAGCTGCCAAGATGCCATTTTCCACCAGTTTTGCAATATTTCAGAGCTGAAACATTATATGGAGTATCAAAAAGCACAAGGTGTGCCATACTCAGGGACATGGCCAAGGTAAGGAAGGCTGAAAAACGACCACCTTTGAACAAGAAACCTAAGATAAAACGTCAAGACTGGGCCAAGAAATATCTTATGACTGATTTTTCAAAGGTTTTAGGACTGATGAAATGAGAGTGACTCTTGTGGCCAATGGATGGACCAGAGGCTGGATCAGTAAAGGGCAGAGAGCTCCACTCCACTCCGACTCAGACGCCAGCAAGGTGGAGGTGGGTTACTGGTATGTGCTGGTATCATCAAAGATGAATTGTGGGACCTTTTTGGGTTGAGGATGGAGTGAAGCTCAACTCCCAGACCTACTGCTAGTTTCTGGAAGACAAGCAGTGGTACAGGAAGAAGTTGGTATCGTTCAAGTAAACATGATTTTCATGCAGGACAATGCTCCATCACATGCATCCAACTACTCCACGGTGTGGCTGACCAGTAAAGGTCTAAAAGAAGAAAAAATAATGACATTGACCCCTTTTTCACCTGACCTGAACACCATAGAGAATCTGTGGTCCCTCATAAAATGTGAGATCTACAGGAAGGGAAAACAGTACACCTCTCGGAACAGTGTCTGGGAGGCTGTGGTGGCTGCTGCACACAATGTTGATCATAAACAGATCAAGTAACTGACAGAATCTATGGATGGAAGGACTGTTCAGTGTCATCATAAAGAATAGTGGCTATATTGGTCACTAATTTTTTGGGTTTTGTTTTTGCATGTCAGAAATGTTTATTTCTAAATGTTGTGCAGTTATATTGGTTTACCTGGTGAAAATAAACAAGTGAGATGGGAATGTATTTGTTTTTTATTAAGTTGCGTAATAATTCTGCACAATAATAGTTTCCTGCACAACAGATATCCTCCTAAAATAGCCAAATCTAAAAAAAAAAAAACCCACTCCAACTTCCAAAAATATTAAGCTTTGATATTTGAGTCTCTTGGGTTGATTAAGAACATACCGTATATACTCGTGTATAAGCCGACCCGTGTATAAGCCGACCCCACTGGCCCCAACAGGTAAACCTGCCCCGAGCAGTGTGGTAGACAGCAGCCCCCACAGTTGTGTATACAGCAGCGCCCAGTGGTAGTATACAGCAGCCCAAGAGGTGTATATACAGCAGCCCAGGTGTAGTATACAGCAGCAGCCCCAGTGGTAGTATACAGCAGCAGCCCCAGTGGTAGTATACAGCAGCAGCCCCAGTGGTAGTATACAGCAGCCCAAGAGGTGTATATACAGCAGCCCCAGTGGTAGTATACAGCAGCAGCCCCAGTGGTAGTATACAGCAGCAGCCCCAGTGGTAGTATACAGCAGCAGCCCCAGTGGTAGTATATAGCAGCAGCTCCAGTGGTAGTATACAGCAGCAGCCCAGTGGTAGTATACAGCCGCAGCCCAGTGGTAGTATACAGCTGCAGCCCCAGTGGTAGTATACAGCAGCAGCCCCAGTGGTAGTATACAGCAGCAGCCCCATGGTAGTATACAGCAGCAGCCCCAGTGGTAGTAATACAGCAGCAGCCCAGTGGTTAGTATACAGCCGCAGCCCCAGTGGTAGTATACAGCAGCAGCCGCAGTGGTAGTATACAAGCAGCAGCCCCAGTGGAGTATACAGCAGCCCAAGAGGTGTATATACAGCAGCCCCAGTGTAGTATACAGCAGCAGCCCCAGTGGTAGTATACAGCAGCAGCCCCAGTGGTAGTATACAGCAGCAGCCCCAGTGGTAGTTATAGCAGCAGCTCCAGTGATAGTATACAGCAGCAGCCCCAGTGGTAGTATACAGCCGCAGCCCCAGTGGTAGTATACAGCCGCAGCCCCAGTGGTAGTATACAGCAGCAGCCCCAGTGGTAGTATACAGCAGCAGCCCCAATGGTAGTATACAGCAGCAGCCCCAGTGGTAGTATACAGCAGCTGCCCCAGTGGTAGTATACAGTCGCAGCCCCAGTGGTAGTATACAGCAGCAGCCCCAGTAGTAGTATACAGCAGCAGCCCCAGTGGTAGTATACAGCAGCAGCCCCAGAGGTATATACAGCAGCCCCAGTGGTAGTATACATCAGCAGCCCCAGTGGTAGTATACAGCAGCAGCCCCAGTGGTAGTATACAGCAGCAGCCCCAGTGGTATATAAATGCCCCAGCAGTATATACAGCAGCCCCAGCTGTATACAGCCCTCCCCCCCATCAGTGGTATACAGGGCTCCAGCTGTATACAGCAGCCCCAGCTGTATACAGCCCCCCGTGGTATCCAGGGCCCATCTGTATACAGCCCCCCCGTGGTATTCAGGGCCCCAGCTGTATACAGCCCCCCCGTGGTATCCAGGGCCCCCCTTGCTGCTGCGCCTGTAAAGTAAGATGTCAGTATACTTATCGCTGTCCTGCTGCCGCTGCTCGGTCACCGCGCTCCTCCGGGTCTTCATGCTTCCTTCTCCGGCGCTCGAACAATGACGTAATTTCCTGTGCGCTGGAGAAGGAAGCATGAAGACCCGGAGGAGCGCGGTGACCGAGCAGCGGCAGCAGGACAGCGATAAGTATACTGACATCTTACTTTACAGGTGCAGCAGCAAGGGGGGCCCTGGATTCCACGGGAGAACTGTATACAGCTGGGGCCCTGGATTGATACCACGGGGGTTTGTATACAGCTGGGGCTACTGTATGACTCGTGTATAAGCCGAGGGGGGACTTTTCAGCACATTTTTTGTGCTGAAAACTCGGCTTATACACGAGTATATACGGTAGTTGTTGATCAATAACAAAAATAATAGTCTACAATACAACTTGCCTAATAAACCTGCACACAGTGTATATATATGTATATATATATATATATATATATATATATATATATATATATTTTTTTTTTTATATAGCTGAGTTTACAATACTGTATGGTTTTATATAACTTGTAATGTTTTCCTATACTCTGTAGTCAGCTTTTATCACATTGTAAAAGCCATTGAAATGAATGACAGCGCTAAAAATAAGAATTTGCATGTAGCATTTCGTATGTCAAGTAAGCATTAGTTCTTCAACTTACAGTAGGAGTTGCTCTGTCTTGTATATGCGGGAAGTTAGAAAAAAGGAAGATTAGAAGGTGAAGAAGAAAATTGTAACTAACAACTGTTTTTCTAGGTGTACACTTGTTAGACATACGATCGCTAAAAAGAAGGCACAGCTCTCTCCAGAGTCATTCATGTTTTCCTTATATTCACTTTTTATCATCTCTATTGAGAACTGAATAAGAGCAAAACAACTCCTATATCCCATTCATACAGTAACTTTCAAGGAAGAGATGAAAATATACAGTGAGAACTAAGGGAACATTCATATATACTATGGTGATTGGTGTAGGTTTTGGTGCATTGAGATCATGATCAGAATTTATGAAGAAGCAACATGTCTTGTTTCATTGTTTCATTTTTAAAATATATTTTTTTTATTTTTTAAGCATTATGTGGTGGATATATTCATGGACGGAGTGGTACAATCCTTTCTCCTGGTTTCCCTGACTTCTACCCTAATTCTTTGAATTGTACCTGGACAATTGAAGTATCACATGGAAAAGGTATGTAATACATTTTATTTATTGTTGGTTATGATGTTAATTTAGAGTATACAGCACTGTGTACTTACAATTACTCATTTTTCCTTTCTACTCAATTTTTTTTCTCTTTTTCATTAGGTCTATGATGACATCATGTCAGTAAAAACAGACTAGCTGTAAGCTTTTAAGTGCTATAGAAAAACAGTCTTTGCATGGATCATCATTAGAGCTACAAAGTATTTTTATTTTGTGGTTTTGTAGATTTATAATGACTAATGCAAGGAACATTCTGTTTCTCCATAGAGTTGGAAAGATTCAGCTAGTCTGTTTTTAATCAAATGATGTTAAAGACCTTAGGAAAACAGTATTAACTGGGTAGGAGGGCCAAATGAGCAATTGTAAGTATACACTACTATACAAAATGATGATTGCAATATACTAAAAGGATAATACTTTGATGGGAGTGCTTCTTTAATATACATGAAAAATAGCCATTTATCTCCTAAATAATTTTGTTTTTTAGACTTAAGGAGTGCAGGAAAGAAAGGTTTGATCATATATTATATGAAATGTATAAAATACATCCTTATCACTAGTACAAATGAAGGAAGACATCCCACTCTGTTAGAGCATTTTTGTTAAGGTGTTGTCCCCATTGCCTCATAAACTGCACCACTTGGTGTGAGGCAGCATATCCCCATGTCAAATTTAATCTTTAAAGCATCACTTCAGCATTTCTGGTTTTTAATTTCACCATTGGAATGGTGTTTTAAATCTCTGTTTCATGTCCCTAGTTTTATCCTCCAGCATCTTGTCCTTTCTAAGCATTGTTCTTGTCAGTCTCAAGCAATTCGTGAACTAGCGGCAGCTGCAGTGTTTAATGGAGAGAACTGGAGATTTCAAATTCATAAAAAATCTATGAGTGCTTCATATTGGCTCTCATAGACTTATATTGAGAGCTTATGACATAACGCAAGATGACACTGCATGACCAGAGCGACGCCGAAAAAAGATGAAAATGTTGAAAGGTAAGTATAAGACCTGGAGTAGGTGACTTGGGATTAAAGAACTCATCCAGCACTGAAGCAAAGTTCTGCAGTGGTGCTTTAAAGTCTATTGAGATACTTGAAATGTATGACATGACTATCTAAAAGACTGCAATAAGCTCAATGAAAGAATCTAAGGATTAGTTCCATAAGATATTTAGCGTATACTTCTTCTACTATGCAGACCAATGTCTTTCAATATTTACTTTTGTCTTGTGTTTTCAGGTGTACAGCTATTATTTCACACCTTTCACCTTGAAAGTTCTCATGACTACCTGTTAATAAGTGAAGATGGCAGTTTTACTCATCCTGTGGCAAGGCTGACAGGCTCAGTTCTCCCACCCACTATAAAAGCTGGACTTTTTGGGAATTTCACAGCTCAACTTCGTTTTATATCAGATTTTTCTATTTCATACGAAGGATTTAACATTACGTTTTTAGGTAAGAAAATTATCAGCAAGGCCAAATTAAAATGTTATTGTCACTAGAGGTTAACTAGATAAAACAGACAAAGTTTGTTATAGTAGACAACCTGAAAAGTATAGGCAGGTTTAGGACCAAGAAATTGCAAGAAGCTTGCAAAAAATTATGACAGTGATTAAAAATTAAGCACAGAAAGTTCTAGATTGTTTTACAATTAAATATTCAGAACTCATATTACCATTTTTTTTGCATTGTAAACATATAAATAAAATTACTGCAGTACTGTAGATTTCATTGCATTTGTGTTTGTATGTATTAGTATGTTGCTACCATATATAAATGGAGATATTGAATAACACTGTCATTGCTAATTTATATTGGCTCTATTATAACATTACAGACCTATGAAAAGTTTAATGCACTACATCGGTTATCTTGTAACAAACCTATCAAAAGGTGGGATATATTGGTTGGGATATATTGGGCAGAAACAGTTACAATAGTTCTTAAAGTTATATTGTAAGCACGAAAATAGAAATTGTCAAGTAAGATTGAGTATAGTTAAATTCTACATAATTTCTTTTGTAATTTACCATATGCAAATTCAGCAAAATGATAGCCAGCTGGCTGCCATTTTACTGAATTGTGGAGGGTAGGCAAAAGGTTAAAGCGGAACTCAGGGGAGATAAAAATATTTTGTACTGTCCCTGCCCCTCTACATGATGAAGGTGAGCTGGGCCTACAGTTCTACAATCTATTACAAATCACAAATCATATGTTCTCCTCAGCACTCACCCTCCCTTCGGGGACAGAGAAATTCAGCCTCATGCTGCAGCAGTGACAGGTGTGTTGGGGCGTGGACTCTGGGGGCTTCAGGGTCATCTTACCTTCCTAACCCCCCCCGTACTTCTGTATGGGCAGGGGGCATGGCCACCAGCCCCATTGTTACACTACAGTCCTAGCCCTGATATACCATCCTATGTAATGTAAGTTTTCCTTTAAATAGCAATCATGTCACCAAGCAGATATAAATACACGCTATGATCTTCTGTTGTAAAATAATATGATGGTGCAAAATATGTGCTGTCATTGTCAGGCTAGGAGCAGAGCCAGATCACTGTATTGGTTTATTCAGCACTGCCTTGGTGTCCCTTCCCTCATATCAACTTAGTAGCTGCCTGTCCCCTGAAACTTTAACATTATGCATGACTCAATTTCTCTGTCCCAAAGGGAGGGGTGAGGGCTGAGGAGCAGATATGATATTATTGATTTGAAAGCAATCTATAGATCCTACAATTGTAGTGTCCAGGTCTGTTACATCATGTAGGAAGGCAGAGAAAGTGCAAAAATATTTTATCTCCCCGAAGTTCACCTTTAAGAAAAAAAAAATCATCACCACTTACATATTTTGATGCTCTTTCAGGCTGCAATTTGGTATACTTGGACTCTTCATTTCGTCTACCCCCATACTCTTTGCCTGCTTCAGTCTGCCCTTGGGCTTCCAGTTATGACTAGGCATCTAATATCATTGTATGTGGTGCCATCTCAGCACACAAAGTTTCATCCCTTAAGATGAAAGACTAGTTATCAGGCTGCAAATGTTGTAATGTTGTGACATTTTGACTTGCCCCACAATGGCATAGTGCAAAATGATGTCAGAAGCCTACATATTGCCAGATGCTTTGGTGTGAACTGAAGTGAAAGAGTGGGGCAAGGGCAAAAGAAGAGATAATTGATGATAATTGATGGCATGCTTTTGTGGCAAAAGGACAAGTGAGCAGTGAGGTTAGTGTTTATTATTTTCCTTTTACATCTTGGAGAGAGCACTGAGCATAAAGGAAACATTCAATTCAATGGAAATCAAATTTTTCTGTAAAATTCACCCTTTTTGCCAACTTTGAATTTCTAGAAAGCAGTAAGGATCTGAGTCTCTTTGTCAAGGACTAATTTGTTGAGTAGATGACTAGGTCACTGCATCTGCAACAAAGAAGGTCTTTAGAGGTTATCCTCAAATGCAATCATTAATTTGTGACAAGAGTGGTACAAGGAAGTACAAAAGTTGGCTGTATCTAAAGTTTCAGAAAGAAAAGATCATTGCAGATTGATGATATAAGATGGTTTAGCCTAAGACCAGCTATTATATACCTAGACAGTTCTACTTCACAGTTAATGCACTTACAATTGAGTCAGAATGGTAAGAAATGTAATGTATTGAACTGTGTAAATGGTGTTAATCCATAGTACTTTAGTGTTTAAAGTCATTGAGCCTTTTCACAAAACCCATACTAATATCAATGTTGTCTATGGAAACTGAAAGGTTGAGTGCATGGTTTATCCAATAGCAGTACAAAACACTATATAAATATAAGGAAGGGGGAGAGTATGATAAGCTAAGCTACTGTACATGTGAAAATGGGAGAAAGACCTTGACAAAACTTACTCAGAAGAAAGTTGGCAGAACAACTTAAATGCTTTATTCGCATCCAGTATATGTGCGAATCTCCACAAATCTTTCTTTAAAGTATTAACAAGGTGGTATTTCACCCCAAAAAGACTAATTGGAATGGACAACAAAAACTCTCTGTCATGTTGGAGAAACTCCCATAATAGAGGTAGTCTTCTACACATTTTTTGAAGCTGCCCAGGATTAAAGAAGTTGGTAAATTAATTAATTTAATTACTCTGTCTAAGATGAAAATCAACCCACAAATGGCCATTCTTTTAATTGACCTAGAAAAAATAGATCCAAAATCACAAAAGCAGCACACTGGAAGACACCAATTTCACCAAATATCTCCAAAATTATAGACCAGATCTTGTTACATAACGACTAAGAAAAACAGCAGGCTATATACAGCAACTCCTTTGCCTTATATCATAGGAGATGGAGATCCTGGGTCAGCAAATTCCAGGGTGTCACTTGACTCATATATTCATATTTATCTTATTACCAATATAATCATTTTACAGTTATCTTTTGGTAGTCTATTGTTAAGGTCCATAAATTTAAAAACCAATTAATAGCAATGCCGTTTAACAGTATTTTTCAGCTCTTCTTTGTGAACGTACCTAAAAGAACATAGCCAATGGTTCTCCTTGACGTTTGGCAAGTTACTCCATTTCCCATCCCTTTCAACATTTTTCTCTCCATTTATTAAGGGTTGTGGAAAATTCACTCTGGCAGTGTGAGGGATGCAGTAAAGAGGCACACACAGGCTTACAGTCTAAAACACAGTGTTTTATTCACTCTGGTTACAAAATTGAAAACAAAAACAAAGTCTTATGTACACCTGCAGATGTTGGCAGGAGCGGACCTGCCGGACCACAGAGCTGGGCTTACGTTGTCGTGGGAGGAATGTTACTAAACATCTAGTTATTTACTAGAGCCACTGATGCTGTGGTTAGACTTGGGCACCAGGTAGCCATCAGGTGCGGATCCAAGGGCAGTCAATGGGTCTGCAATAGATGGGTGTAGCAGGATAACCACAAGACAGGCAGATTCGAGGAATGTCATCTTATTCAGACCAGAAAACAAATAAAGCACACTCCAGCTTTCTGCGCTCAAAACGTAACACACACGCAAGGAGTTCTGGCTACCTGTTTATGCTATCCTAATTCCTGCAGCTGTACAACTCAGGTGTTGCCCCCAAACCCCGGAATAGTAGAGAAGGTCCAGCCAGGCTTGACCCCCATCCCTGCTGTTTACCAGTTTGAGAGGCACTTCATAGGAAAGATATAACTTCCATCCAGCACCACATTCCTCACTGTATTTCAGGGTCTATGGTTTTTTTTATTGCCAAAAAATTAGTTATAGCAAAAACTAAATTTTATAAATATGAATAAAAAATATCAGGAACAGTTTTACTTGTTGTTCAAGTATTTCTCTCAATCTTGCTTTTTAAATTTGTCCCCATTGAGGTTTATGGGAAGATGATATTGGCAGTGGTAGTCATGATAAAAAGAGCATGAGTGAAGCTCAATACTGACATTGTGGAAACGTATGAAGACTTCTTTTCACCTTTTTAATAACTATATTTTTTTTATTGGGACTATTTCTCAAATGAAAATAGGAAGAATGTATTCACTTATGTTGGTTATATACACTTTCATTTTTTAATATATAAATGTATGCTTTATTTTCTTTCTTTAGTTGATCTTTTTACAACTACTATTGTTCTTTTTGCTTTTTTTGTTTCATGTAGAATATGACTTGGAGCCTTGTGATGATCCAGGAGTTCCCGCATTTAGTAGAAGAATAGGCTTCCACTTTGGAGTTGGAGACAGTTTAACGTTTTCTTGTTTTCCTGGATATCGTTTGGAGGGGGCTAATAGACTCACTTGCTTGGGAGGAGGTCGGAGAGTGTGGAGTACACCTCTTCCAAGGTGTGTGGGTAGGTGGTCACATGCTTTCATTTCATTCATCAAATATTTACAAATATAATTTATACCTTTTTGTTACCCTATGACAGCTGTAATATATAGCTCACAAGAAAAGATTTTACGAATGTATATTTTATAAAACAAAAAATATAATGTCTAGTACAGAAAAACTTAATAAAAAAAAAATACTTTACAATAATGCATAGCGGTGGCCAAGCAGAGGCATTAAACAGCTATGGAGTCACACGGCTATTGAACACATACATGAAGATGCTCCAATTTATAAAACACTCAGCACTATTTTAACAGTCTCTTAAATGCAAATATTCATTTGCAATCAAGATTAAAAAGACAATTGCCATTCGTATTGAGTAATACCATGCACGCAATGCAGAATTTTTAAAATTGTAAGAAAGACTTTGGATATAATAATGACTTTTTAAAGCAGATTAAATAATTATTGAACACATCATCAATTTTGTAAGTAAATATATTCCTAAAGGTACTATTGATATTAATTTCTTACCAGATGTGGTAACAACCTATCCCATCCACACAGGCAAAGAAAGTAAACTATAGATTTCCATATAATTATTAATGTACAAAAAAAAGTGACACAGGAAAAAAAGGATTGAACACACTCAGCAACATGTATTTAATATTTTGTAAATAAACTTTGATCATTTCCTTGGCTTGGTGTTTGGGATCTGTGTCTTGTTGAAATGTCCAGCCTTCTTTCATTTTCATCATCCTTGTAATTGGTATAAGAGTTGTTATCAATAATGTCATGGCATATTTGTCCATTCATCTTTCCTTAAATTACATGAAGTTTGCCAGTGCCTTATGCTTGTAAACTGCCCCATACAATGAGGTTTCCACTTCTAAACTTCACTGTTTTTATGGTGTTTTTAGGATAACTAGTAGTGCATTTTGGCCTACTAACATGTTGTCAGTTATAACATCCAAAAAGTTCAATTTTGGTCTCATCTGGCGAGATTATATTTTTCCAGTATTTCACAGACTTGTCTAAATGTTGTTAAGCAAACTTTAAACATGTTTAATGTTGCTTTTTTGAGCATTAGAGTCTTGCATAGTAGTGTGCGTGCAAGCCATAAAGTTTTGGTTGCATTACTTATTGTTTTATTTGAAATTTAAATATTTCATGTGGCGCCCCTATGGCAAGGCACCACAGGGAAGTACTGCACCCCAAACAGAAGGTGTAGTTCCTCCGTAGCCGTGGATATGGTGGGCCCTACAGAGTCTGCACCCCAACACCCATACAGTAGGTCACCTTAGTACCGTATATTCAGTAGATCCCAGGGGGTGGAGCCTAGATGAGCAGGAGACTAGAAGACTAGTCAGTAAGAAGGTGTAAGAGAGCAGAGAAGACAGATGCAAGGGATCCTGCGACCATGACAGGAGGGCACCTCTAAGGAGAGGGGTGACCTGGACGCAGAAGGGGGCCACTCCAGGACTAGTTGGAGGCAGCTGGAGACCCAGGTCATCACCAGTAAACCGAACCGAGGCAGTTAGTTACGGTCTATTCCTAACCGCAGACCGACAGGCTGTGGGCCTGACATAAGGGAGCCACAGCACCCATCAAGTAATCCAACATCAGTCCCGCAGCTGGGTGCATGACGCTGAGAAGTACAGAGACTTTAGGCAACAAACCCCCGAGGACTAGAGACTAGACTCATGAGTGGGAGTACAGAAGGCCATCAGGGCACAGAAGGGAAAAAGACCAGAAGAGCCATTTTAAGGACACCTCTGACAGACTCTGGGAAAGCCTCCAAAATCCATGGCTACAGCCCCTGGTTATTCCAGACTGTACCGTGTACGGATTTCTTCTGGTGCAAGTAAAGAACTGTTTGAGCTCATCTAGTGTCTGGTCTCCTTTCATTCGTCACCCGGAGGGCCTCTACAGCATCACAGAGGTGAGGACTATGACTCCCATCTTCAACTTTGCTGCCCTGAAGTAAAGCTCTGCCTGTGGGGAGCTGTTCTACCAAAGCTGCATTTCCATCACCTCAGCGGCCGGCTGCAGCGCTGGTAACCCTATTACCAGATACCATAGGTGGCGTCACGTTACAATTCCCGCATCATCATTGAGGGTCCAGGGCACGAAACCAGGAACCGACCAGTCGTGATCTCCACCGAAGTAACCACCTGTCCCGATATCCGAGTACCCCTAGTCTGTCAACCGACTCATTTCCATAACTTAATTTATGGACATCTATGGTTTGATTGTGTTGCCTGTGTGGATTTGATGGTTCTTACCAACATCTGATGAGAAAGTTTTTTCAATAGCACCTTTAAACATACATATAGTTAGAAAATTGGTGATGTATTTAAAACTTTTTTCATCTACTGTATGTTACTATTTTCACTTTGTACCAATAACTTGATTATGCAGTGTTGTTTCTCTAAGTATTTGAGACATCCTTTATTGATTACCATTGGAGTTGGGTGAATTATTTGGAATGAAAATTCACCAGCTTTGCTAAATTAAAAAAAATATCAATTTGCTGTGGATTTTGCTGCTATTTGCAATGCTGAAATGCCTCTGATTGTCTAATAAATATCTGTGTAATGCTCTAAGGGCCACTTTACACACACCAACTTCTGTGTCCAACTTCTGAACAGATCTCTGGTTGCATGGAAATCATGGACACATTGTTACATTTGTACACAGCCACAAAATGGAGCAATGTGTCCATGATTTCACTGCAACCAGAGATCTGTTCAGAAGTTGGACACAGACGTTGGTGTGTGTAAAGTGGCCCTAAGATTTAGAATGATATTGAACCCTTTATGAGTTTTTTCATACTAATACAGCCTAAGGCTATGTGCGCACTGGGCGGGTTTTCGGCGGTTTACCTGTGTAAACCGCCGTTTTGTTTACATTAGTTTTATTTAAATTTATGTTAATCCAAACCGGCGTTTGGATTAACATTAAAACTAATGTAAACCGCCCAAGGCAGTGCACACACCGGCGGTTACACAGCGTCATCCGTTGCTAACCCGCAGGTTTCCCAGCGGGTTAGCAAAGAATGAGCATGTTCTAAAAAACGGCGGTTCTGCAGCGGCTGCAAGCAGAATCATGTGCTGCTTCCAGCCGCTGCAGATTCGCCGCCGAGAACACGCTGTGCATCCGCGGCTACCGCCCGGCTCCCGCCGCACATACCCGCCAGGAAGCCGGTGGACGGCGCCGGAGCTTCCTGGCGGGTTCCGCCAGCTGCCGCCGACCAAACCGCCGGGTAAGTGTGCACTTACCCTTAGGGTACCTTTATACGTTGCAACATTGCATGCAATTTCACTGGCAATTTGCTGGTTGCAGTGAATCCATGGACGCATTGTTCCATTTGTACACAGCAACAAGATAGAACAATGTGTTCATGATTTCACTGCAACCAGTAAATTGCAAGTGAAATTGCATGCAATGTTGCGACGTGTAAAGGTACCCTCAGGAATGTTCAAGTTATTTCAACCTATCTGACTAGGGAAAAAAAGAATGTTAACCAGTGGTAACCACCAATGGCATTTGGTGGCATGTACAGGTCAAATAGAGTACTACCACAAACAGTTGTGCAAATTATGCTTTTTTGCAACACTGACATTTTGTCAGGTACACAGTTGTATTTATATTTCTAGATTATAGATATTTGAGATTTTTCTTTTGCCTTTAAAAAAAAAATATATGATTTACCCATCTCACATTTCAGGAAGGTCACTGTAAGGCTGGGGTTCCACATAAGCCCTCAGTCCGTTTTTGGCTTCAGTTTTCTCATTTTTTTTTTCTAAGTCCAAAAACTGACAGAAAAACGGATTGGATGTAATAAACACCCTGTCCGTTTTTCTCTGGAGCTCCAAACATTGCCCTGTCCGTTTTTGAGTCAAAAACGTTGCATGCAACGTTTTTGGCATCATTTAAAAAACGCATGCGTTTTCATGCGTTTTTTTAACATGGGGCCCTATGGGAAACGCATGCGCGAACGCATGCAAATGCGCACTTGCGTTTGCGCATGCGTTTGCGCATGCGTTTTTTTAATGAAAAGTCCAAAAACGTTCAGGAGTGCAGGAGGCTCAAAAAGCACCCAGAAAAAAAACGGATTGGTGATGAAAATCACTTCCAAAAACGGATTTCTATGTGTGACCACAGCCTTACACACACACCTTGGTTTCAGTATTTTGGTTTAATTTGGCAAAACTAGCCTTTAGGAGTTTATTATTGCTTTAATTATTTGCAGTGTATGAAGTATAAAAATACCATTGTTAAGGTATTATTACTTTATTATATCACAGATCAATTTGTTCACAGTCACACTAAGTGACCACACAGGTACAGCGCTTTCTAATATCGCTTAAAACTTTTAGTTATTATTCACAGCATTATACTTCTACTCCACTCTCAATTTGATTTAGCCCCGAAGTAGTACACCACATACATTAGAGGTCTTTTTCTATTGCTATGTGGAATGAGCTGACCTCATGTTTCAACTGGAAAAGCATAACATATCACTGCTTGGCTTGCCTCTATCTTTTATACTGGCTAAAATAGTCTACCCTGATTATCTGTAACAGACCATATAATGTGTGTAGGGCAGGGAACCCCAACCTGTGTCTTAGAAGCCACATGTGGCTTGAGGTCCCATGATGTGTGGCTTGCAGCTGTCTGCAAGATGGTTGCATTAGCACATGATCTAGCAAACAGCTAAGTAAGGCTGGGGTCACACTTTTTGGAGACCTGCGTTTTTAAATAAGCATGTAAAAACGCACCCATAGGCCCCCATGTTAAAAAAACGCATGCCCTAATAGCAAAAACGCATGCCCTAATAGCAAAAACGCATGTCTTAATAGCAAAAACGCATGTGTGACAGTACCATGCGTTTTTGTGTGCGTTTTTGCAATTATGTGATTAGCTGACATGCAAAAACGCATGGTACATTAGTACCATCCAAAAATGCATGCGTTTTCTAAAAAACGCATGCGTTTTTCATAGGGGCCCATGTTAAAAAACCACATGCGTTTTTTAGAAAACGCATGCGGTTTTAAAACAGCACCAAAAAATAGTGCATGTACTATTTTTGGGTGCTGTTTTAAAAATACATGCAAAAACGCAGGGTGCCATTAGACACCTTAAAAAACGCATGCTGAAATGAAAAAACGCATGCAAAAACGCATGAGTTTTTTTAAGTCACTAAAAAAACTCATGCCAAGTGTGACCCCAGCCTAAAGTGGGTCTTGATATGGTGAATTATGTGACTAGGCCCCACACAGAAGAGCAGATCTAGATGTGCATTTACTGACTTTAGTGATTTAAAGATAATTTAAGCATACAGAATGAGCCACATTTGAAACAACAGATACTGGAAATCTGTGCTAGCGGTGTTGCTATCAGTGTGTCAAGAGTGAGGGAAGACGATTGCATAGACAATCCAACACAATGGGCAGCACTTTGAACACATTTTATAAGTGGTCATAAACTTGTAAATAACTCATGAAAGAATAAAGTTACGTTACAACCAAGCACACTATTGTTTTTCTTGTGAAACTAGTAATGGGGACCCTGGGTCTACTGTGAGAGGGCAGGAGGTAGATGTGGCTTGTGACTTGTCTCAAAGCTGAATATTGCTCGAAAGTTAAGGCTGGGATCACACATAGAAGTCTGTTTTTGGAAGTTGATTTTCATCACCAATCCGTTTTTTATAGGGTGCTTTTTGAGCCTCCTGCACCCCTGAACGTTTTTGGACTTAGTCATTTTTTCATTAAAAACGCATATGCGTTAACGCATGCGTTAACGCAGGTGCCTATATGTGCCATACGTTAACGCATGCGTTTCCCATAGGGCCCCATGTTAAAAAAACGCATGCGTTTTTTAACTGATGCCAAAAACGTTGCTAGCAACGTTTTTGGCTCAAAAACGGACAGCGCAATGTTTTGAGGTCCAGAAAAAAACGGGCAGGGTGTTTATTACATCCAATCCGTTTTTCTGTCAGTTTTTGGACTTAGAAAAAAAAATGACAAAAATGAAGCCAAAAACGGACTAAAGGCTTATGTGTGACCCCAGCCTAAGAAAGGTCAGGGACCAATGATGTAGGGAATTATGGGGATGCCAGTGATTCCATCCATCATGTCATTAGCTTGCGTATAGATTCTTTAGAATTGTGTGAAATGATTACTGGAAATTTTTTTTCTCTGCTGGTCTTCTCAAACAGAATTTCACAGTTTTTGCATTTATGGGGACGTGTTATTTCAGGAAATTCAATGAGAAGTTGATCTTCCTCCAATTGCTATACTCTACTTCAATAACCACCAAATATCTATCTTACTTAAAAAGAATCCCACTACACAAACAAGTCATTTTCCATCATTATATTTCCCCAACCTCTGGTGTAGGCGCCATTTTAGCGATGTCTGCACCGCCATAGCGCTCTCTGTTTGCAGTGAAAAAACAGAACAATTTTATTAAGTCAAAGGACAAAAAAAACAACCGGGAACAGTAACCATTAAAGCAATTAAAAGTAAAGTTACAAAGTAACAAGGAGCCGTGAGCCCCCACACACTAACCAATATGTAAGAAGGGCACAAGATATAATAGTCAAATAATGAATACAGTAAATATGTGGTAATATGGGAGGTGGAAACCGCTTGATAACACAATGACAGTATATAAATTAGAGAGACAGAGGCAAAGGTCAATAGCGGGTAGACTGGAATGAAACAGGAAGGTATTAATTATATAGGTATTTCATGGATAAGCTGTTATATACTGTTACTGTGCTATCAAGTGGACGCCACCTCCCTTCTTACCACATATTGGCTGTGTTCATTAGTTTGACTTTTATATCTTGTGCCTTTTTACATATTGGTTAGTGTGTGTGGGCTCACGGCTCCTTGCTACTTTGTAACATTGCTTTTAATTGTTTTTATGTTTATTGTTCATGGTTGTTTTTAGTCCTTTCACTCAATAGAATTGTTTTTTTTTTTCACTGCAAACAAAGTGTGCTCTTTATACAGAATTTCTTTTTCTCCCCTTGAATTTCAGATAAACTACTTATGTGGATTCAGCACCTGCTTCATACTACTTTACTGAGCGGTTCACCCTGACCTTTATATATACTACAGTTCAAAAGTTTGGGGTCACCCAGACAATTTTGTGTTTTCCATGAAAGCTCATACTTTTATTTATCAAATGAGTTGCAAAATGATTAGAAAATATAGTTCAGACATTGACAAGGTTAGAAATAATGATTTTTTTATTTGAAATAATAATTTTCTCTTCAGTTGTTCTTCTGTGTGATCCAAACAAGTCAAACTTTGATTCGACTGTCCATAAAACTTTTTTCAATCTTCCTCTGTCCAATGTCTGTTTTCTTTTTCCCAAATTAATCTTTTCCTTTTATTAGCCTGTCTCAGATAAGGCTATTTCTTTGCCACTCTGCCCTGAAGGCCAGCACCCCGGAGTCACCTCTTCATTGTAGACGTTGACACTGGCATTTTGCAGGTACTATTTAATGAAGCTGCCAGTTGAGGAGCTGTGAGGTGTCGCTATCTCAAACTAGAGACTCTAATGTACTTGTCTTGTTGATCAGTTGTGCAGAATGGCCTCACACTTCTCTTTCTACTCTGGTTAGAGTCTGTGTGTGCTTTCCTCTTAAGGGAGTAGTATACTCCGTGGAAGGAAATCTTCAGTTTCTTTGCAAATACTTGCGTGCAATAGCCTTCCTTTCTAAGAACAAGAATAGACTGTTGAGTTTCACATGAAAGTTCTCTTTTTCTGGCCATTTTGAGAGTTTCATAGAACAAACAAATGTAATGCTCCAGAATCTCAACTAGCTCAAATGAAGGTCAGTTTTATAGCTTCTCTAATCAGCCAAACTATTTTCAGCTGTGCTAGCATACAGTACTTGTACAAGGGCTTTCTAGGGTTTTCTAAACATCCATTAGCCTTCTTAGGGCCCTTTCACATCAGCGTTTTTTTCAAATCGCGGCAGATGCGGTGAAAAAAAAGCATCTGCCGCGATTACCGCATACCGGCTGCACTTGCGGCACGGTTGCGGCGCGGTTGCGGTAAACGCTATACAAGGTATAGGCGGACTTGCGGCAGGTGCGGCAAGTGCGGTTTTGGCACTTGCGGCAGGTGCGGCCGCGAAAAAAAATGCTGTCAGCCGCGTTTTTTTCGTGGCCACACCTGCCGCAAGTGCCAAAACCGCACTTGCCGCACCTGCCGCAAGTCCGCCTATACCTTGTATAGCGTTTACCGCAACCACGCCACAACCGTGCCGCAAGTGCAGCCGGTATGCGGTAATTGCGGCAGATGCGGTTTTTTCACCGCATCTGCCACGATTTGAAAATAATGCTGATGTGAAAGGGCCGTTACACAGTTAGCAAACACAATGTATCATTAAAACACTGGAGTGGTGGTTGTTAAAAATGGGCCTCTATACACCTATGTGGACATTGCATTAAAAACCAGACATTTGCAGCTAGAATAGTCATTTATCACATTAACAATGTTTAGAGTGAATTTCTGATTCATTTAATGTTACACTTTTGAACGCTAGTGTATATTCTCCTGGGGATCATGTGATACTTAGAGATGGGCCACCACCCTAGTGTTTGAATTTGATTCCGTTCGCCGAATTGGGAGTTTGTTCATCGAATGTTCGTCAAATGTTTGTCGAACACCGTCGAATCCCATTAAAAACAATGGCAGGCCAACACAAACACATACAAACACATAGAAAACACATAGAAAACACGTTCTAAAGTGTCCAAAAGGTGACAAACTACTCAGAAGATACAACAAACATATGGAAAAGTGAAAAGTACATAAAAAAATGTGAAAAGAAAAGAGATAGAAGAGTAAAAGGGGGGAGACACAGATATAGGCATGTCATGCCCTTCCAAAATCAGTTTTTACTCAGTAGTTGTAAGGCATCATGCACACAATGAGTATTTGGTGAGTTTTAACTTCAGTATGTTTGTAAGGGCCATGTTCAGATGGTGATTATTTGGTGCGTTTAACTTCAGTATCTGTAAGGCCACGTTCAGAAGATGAGTATTTGGTGCGTTTCACTTCAGTATCTGTAAGGCCATGCTCAGATGATGATTATTTGGTGCGTTTTACATCAGTATCTGTAAGGCCATGTTCAGAAGATGAGTATTTGGTGAGTTTTACTTCCGTATCTGTAAGGGCTTGGGCAGGCGATGAGTATTCGGTGCGGTTCTTACCGCAGTATCTGGAAGGCCTCGTGCAGGCGATGAGTATTTGGTGTTTTTACCTCAGCATCTGTAAGGCCTCATGCACATGCTGAGCATTGTGTCACATTTAGGGGACTACAACAAGAATCTCCATTTTTTCAAACAATTTGGGCCCAGACACCACTTCAGTGGCATCAATTGCCCACAGTTGCAAGCTTAAAATGGTTGGTGAGGTGTTTTTCATGCAGCACATTCCAAAATCCACAAGCCTTTAGTCTCCCCATGTTATCTGTAAGATTTGTCACCAAAATCTAAGTAGAGGCCAAAAAATCAATAATTTGAGTAGTTCATGCATGAACCATCACATGGATATGAAGCAAAAGTCGCAGTGGGAAGCTCACTGTGCTACAATGTGGCCTAGAGGGCCGGAAAACCACCTTCTGGCCCATCAAGTGCATCTGCGGCCTCTTCATCCTCTGTGACTGTGTGGACAGCAGTCACACATGCTTTTGGACAAAAGACCTTCCACTTCTTTAGCCGCAACAGCCAGTGTGATTGGAAGGTCGTCAGTTCTTTTGGAAGTGGAAACACCTGCTGGTGTTGAGCGCTGTCAGACATCAAGAGCACAACCTTTGGATGAAGACAACATAATATGTCCGCCTGCACCTTCCTCACAGACCAACAGTTTGCTGGGGACACCCTACTCAAACGTGTCTCAGCACAGCAGCCAGCCCTCGGTCCCTCAAATGTGGGATGTGCTAAGAGGTTGAATTTCACCATCTGCAAGCTGTTGGTTACATAAATGCTCCATCTTCGCCTGTTGTACACAGAGGATTTTTAAGACCTTGTGTCTGTTGCAGTGCCCTAGTACCTGATGCCCAGTCACCCCTTCTTCTCAAGAAAGCTGTGCCTGCGCTACATCGGCATGTCACACACAACATCAGCGCTTCCCTGAGAAACTCTGTGTGTGACAGGGTGCATTTCACCACAGACACTTGGACTAGTAAAAATGGACAGGGGCGTTACATGGCGGTGACTGTGCACTGGGTAACTTTGAACACAGCAGGAGAAGGGGCTGCTGTCCAAGTCTTGCCATCCCCATGAGTTGTGCATCAATCATCTGTATGTACAAGTTCTTCCACTGCTTCTGCCTCCTCAACCTCGTCTCGGTCCTCCACCTGCACCCAAAGCCTGTCTGGTAATGCCACCGGTGTTCTAACTGTGCACAAGGAATCCTGCACACCTCCTTACTATGATGGCAGCAGGGCTCAATGGCATCAGGCGGACTTTACCTTGAAATGTTTGGGAGATGTGAGTCACACAGCTGAGGATTTGTGGTCAGCTGTGGAGACCGAGTGTCATCAATGCTTGTCTCCACTGAACCTGCAGCCAGGGAAGGCCGTGTGCTACAATGCTGCAATGCTGGGTGCAGCCCTCCGCCGGGGCAATGTGACAGACGTACCTTGCATAGCTCACATCTTAAACCTGGTTTTCCAGTCAATTTTTGCACACTATCCGGGCCCAGATGGTCTTCAGCAGAGAGCACGGTCGCTGTGTGCTCACTTCCGCCGTTTGCATCCCGCAGTTCAACACCTGGCATCTCTACAGAAGTCGTTCGGCCTGCCAGTTCACTGGCCGATATGCCGACACGATCGAATTCAACTCTGCACATGTTGCAGCAACTGTGGCAGCACCGACGAGCCCTGGTGCAATACGTCATGACGTATAACCTGGGCCTACGAGATCCAGAGGTGGGGCAAATCACACAGCTGGAGTGGTCTGAAATGAAGGACCTATGAACCATTCTGTACAGTATTGAAATGTTGACGAAGATGTTTAGTGATGATGATGCCATGATCAGCATGACTATTCCTGTCATTTACATGCTGGAGCACACTTAAAACAGTATTTGGAGTCAGGTGGTGGTACTAGAGGAGGGGGAGGAAGTACTGGAGGAGTCGTATGCGGAAGGGCTCACAAGATCTCCAAGGTGCAGTTCACAGTTTATGAATGAGGGTCTACATTATGCTTGCTCAGAACCTTCTTTATCTGGCCCTGGATCCGAGTCCAAAAGCTTCTGGGCATCAGTACAGATAATTTCCTCGTCTTGACTCACAAAATCTTTGGAGCAGACCTCTGAATCCCAGGCTATAGTATGAGTGAAGAGCGATGCCTACTCAGCCATCTGCCTTACCCCATACTCAGATGGGTGGCTGGAGACGTGGGAGCTGTGCGGAAGCAAGTTGAGGTGGAGGAGAGCCCACTTGCTGAAGCACTTGCTATCCACTCAAGCGCCTGCTCTTTTTGTGCCTCATCGAGAATTGGTATCGATCGTCGTCTGAGTCATGTTCGTACGAAAGGGATCATATCAGAATCTCCACGGAAAGAAGTAGACATATTACTTTGGCTGGAAGATGGTCTTTCTTCAGCAGATGTTACTCTTGTTTTCCCACGTACCCCACGGACACAAACTTTTTTTACCTTTCCACCACGCCTATTCCCCTTTCCACCAGCAGCAGGCCTTTTATGGAAATTGAGCAGAGCTGAGTGGCCAGACAGTGGTACTAGGCACAAAAAATTACATTTGCTAGGTGCAGTTAAAAATTAGTAGAATGAACTACACTCAAGGTGTACTTGGTTGTTTTACACGGGGCCTACAGTAATGTTTTTGTGGACACTGCTTTTAGGTAAAAACTGACAGGTTTGTTAGGTGCAGCTAAAAATTTGTAGTATGAACTACACTGACGGTGTACTTGGTTGTATTACACGTGGCCTACAGTAATGTTTTTTGTGGACACTGCTTTTAGGCAAAAACTGACAAGTTTGCTAGGTGCAGTAAAAAATAGTAGAAGGAACTACACAGGCAGTGTAGCTTCTCTCACAAGTGGGCTGCACCATTGTGGGACATTGCTAGTCTGTACTAGCCCGAACAAAATGCCTGGACTAGCTGGAGCAAAAAAAATGCCTAATTAATACAGGTGGTGTAGCTTTCTTCACAGCAGTGCTACACTACCTGCCCTAATGGATTCAAAGAGCTATATTACTGTGGCAAGATGCTGTGAGAGACACTTGCACAGAACTGGCACATACCTGACACACACCTGCCTGGCAAAAACTAATAGAGACTGCTCTAACCTAGCTCTCAAAAGGGTTGCAATTAAAACTAGTCCCTGCTTCTATGAAGTAGCCCTGAAAAGGGCTGATAGACTACCAGTCCCTAGTCACTATTCCTAATTGCTACTCCTATGGAGCAGCCCTAAAAAGGGCAGATATTACTAAGATTCGCACCCTCTCTCCAATTCCTACTCCCTAAACCTATCTATCTAACTTTGTATTCGCTCACTAGCTGACTGAGAGAACACAATTTAGAGTTTGCACTGTTTAGCGAGCTCACACAGCAGCAGCTGTGCCGTCTAGCACCCTGCAGCAGCTATCAACAAAATGGTGGCGATCGTTAAAATGGCCGAGTCTTATAGGGCTAGGACATGTGACAGACACAGACAATGATGACCTTGGTTGTGTGAAAAAAATGCACTTTGCAGTGTGGGACTGTGATTGGCTAGTAGCCTGAACCGCCTCAAAAAAGAGCGCAACCTTATTGCTGCAGCTCTGATACAACTTCCCTGCACAATATACACACAATCTGGATATTAACATTCATTTGCAGTTTTAGGGCTAGGTTTAGGGTTAGGAAGATTAAGCTTTTGGTGATGGAAGCGTTATCGAACATATACTAGAACTGCCGAATTTCAAGTAAATTGTTCTAATTCGTTGAATGACTCGAACATCGCCAAAAACAGGTCGAATTTGAGATTGGCGAACAATTGCAATCGAACACGGCTCATTTCTAGTGATACTATGTCATGCAATATCGGCAGTGAATCTGTGCTGGATTTGCAATTTCCTCTCTTGTACAAATCAAGACATCTAGTGCAAGTAAGAGAGCAGCTTTCACTTTTCTTCTTCCATATGTCTTGATTTATCTAAAGGAGGAGAAAGTGAAACCAGTCCTGTTTGGCCATAGAGATCAAGTAATATAAAAATGTCACATACTCCCCAGGAGAGACAGTGCTGCCACCATTGGAATGGCTCTAGTATTGGAGTTGAGCATAAGTATTATTTTGTTAGGGAAAACATGGATTGAGAATTTATTGGCAGAGTAGTGGACAACCTCTTTAAGCTTGAGCACTGGGTTCTTGGAGGCAGGGATCCAGCTACTCACTGGTATTAGGATGGTACATAACTGGCACCCTTCTTCTTGTCCTTTCCAGGTCGTCTCACACAGCGCTTGCCTTACCCATCCTGCCTTGCCTCTCGCCACACAGAGCTCTCAGCCAGTGACTGTGAGCTTTTCCTAGGGGTTCCCCTGCAGTGTCTCACCTTAGCCCTATGGTTGCCAGCTTTTTAGCACATGTGTGCGGTTGTCGACTGTGTCACCTTGGATGTGGCACACCATCCATGTTGCTAGCTAAGCCTGGTCTTCTCCACTAGTTTTTTGGGTTCCCGGTGTCCCTTGCGGCCTAGTCCCTCCACTTGACAATGGATAAGAGTCTCATGGGAGGATTTCTCACTTCCCATGCCTCTGGGATTCCCCCTTCCTCCCAGAGCCACTTGGGTGATGTTCTGCTCTAGGGTTTAGCCTTAAGACGAGCTTCCACTTGCTTCAGTCATCTGGAGACTTCTCAGGCATATATTCTCTAGCTGTCCTCTAACTCGACCTTGGTGTTCAATGGCCTCTCTTCAACTGTTCTACCACCTCTCCTCAGCTGGTTACTCTCTCTCTTAAGTGTCTTTCTTCTCACTGTCGTCTCCTACCTTCTACATGTTTATTGCTCTTATTATACCCCTTTCTCACATGCCCCAAGCCATCTACGTGTGTTCTTTCTGACCTCACTCTTCCCAAGTGCTCCCTCTAACAAACTCCCTTCACCACCCAACCCCACTACAATCGTTCCTAGTGTGGTCTGGATATCCCGGTACCGGTCTGTATTCCCCTTACCAGTGAATGGGATACTACACCCTAACAGTGATGCAGTACCTCTGTGTCGACTGGACCCACAGGGACGACACACTAGCAGTTATTCCCCTACTTAACTGCTATTGTTGTTTTTCTGTTTCCTTGCCACAATACATACTGTGCATACATTGCAAATTTTTCATAAACATTTTTTCTTATTTGTTGTGTTTTGGGCAAGTATTCAAATCTGATTCCCTTATTTTTAAGGTTACGTTTACACTATCTTGGATTTTATTGATAATTACATCATGACAGCTATACTGGTTCATTTTGCATTCTATGGCTGCGTTCACACATTGCGTATTTTGCCGCGTTTTTTTACGCGCGCTTTTCAAAATACGCAATGTGCCTTTTGTCTGCCTGCAAAGTGAATGGAAAATTCACTTTGCAGTGCAGACATTGCGTAAAAATACGCAGTGCGTTTTCCGGGAGAAAACGCAGCTCCGTAAACAATTGATATGTCAATTGTTTACGCAGCTACTACTGCGTATTCTCCCTGAGGGGAGGAAGAATCCTGCTTCCTCCTCCCCTTTGTGACAGCTGTGGCCGCCCATTAGATTCCACAGTGTGTTAATACACACTGTGAAATCTAAATTAAACAAAAGCAAGTGTGTGAAAAATAAAAAAGAATGAATACATCACCTTCCGACGCCTTCTCCCGCTGTGCGATCCCCGGTTGTAGTCAGATCTCTTCTGACAAGACCTGTGGTGATGTCAGAGGGGGGGCGTTCCCGGGCACTCGCGGTCATGTGATCGCGAGCAGCCAATCAGCGATGGGACCGCCCCGGGAACGCCCCCCTCTGACGTCATCACAGGTCCTGTCAGAAGAGATCTTACTTGGAATCGGAGATTGCACAGCGGGAGAAGGCGCCGGAGAGGTGAAGTATTGATTCTTTTTTATTTTTCATTAACTTGCTTTTGTTTAATGTAGATTTCACAGTGTGTATTAACACACTGTGGAATCTAATGGGGCGGTCACACATGTCACAGAGGGGAGGAGGAAGCAGGATTCTTCCTCCCCTCTGTGACATCACTGCGCTTTCTGGGGGGAAGAAAGCGCAGTGTGTGAAAGCCCCTGCGTATTTTGCTGCGCTTTTTTGCGTGGCCGAAAAACGCGGCAAAAAGCGCACGCAAAAAAGCGCAGCAAAATACGCAAATGTGTGAACGTAGCCTATGACTGGTAAATTATTTTTGGCTCCCATTAAATTTTTTTTACTAGCAGTGAGGCCAGAGTGGAAATAACTTATTTTCCTACCGAATTCTATACTTTAAAGACAGTGAATATTCAGACCTATGTCAAAAAGTGAAAAAAGAATATGATACTATTGCTTTTCTATGCTAAAACGTGGAAAGACCAAAATTAAGCAACTAAATTCTCCCTACATACTTATTTATGCTGCTAGTCACTGTGTCGATACAGGAATGCCTGCAGCAAAAAGCAAAGCTGACACTTTTTGACTGTGATCTTTTTTACAGGATATACTCAGAGGGCCCATGATAGATGGGGTGTGAGTGGCAGACATTTACTTTACGTTAATTAACTGTGTATGACTAAAGTAGGGTTGTTGGATGAGTCTCTGTTAATGTGGCATTCCTCGTACTTATCTACATAATCACAAAAGACAATAAAATATATGGTATGTGCACTGTGTGGAAGAAATGTTTTGCCAAACTCTTGCAATATAAATGTAAGAAACAGCAGCCATTCTACTTCTTGTGTTACATGGCTGGCAAGTCTTGCTGTTTTTCGCAGCTTTCAGCATCCATTCTATTTTTTTGTGTTACATTGTTAGCAAGAATTGTCGCTTTTCACAATATTAAGCAGGCTACATCTTTGCTTAGAGGAAAATTTTGGATGAAATGATGTGAATTACTGTTGTTGGTTTCCAAATACCGTATATACTCGTGTATAAGCCGACCTGTGTATAAGCCGACCCCCCTACTTTTGCCCCCAAAACCTGGGAAAACCTATTGACTCGTGTATAAGCCGAGGGTGGACCCCAGCACAGGTATACAGCCCCCAGCAGTGTGGTATACAGCAGCCTCCCCAGTGGTATATACAGCAGCAGCCCCAGTGGTAGTATACAGCAGCCCCAGAGGTATATACAGCAGCCCTCAGTGGTAGTATACAGCAGCAGCCCCAGTGGTAGTATACAGCAGCAGCCCCAGTGGTATATACAGCAGCAGCCCCAGTGGTAGTATACAGCAGTCCCAGAGGTATATACAGCAGCCCCAGTGGTAGTATACAGTAGCAGCCCCAGTGGTATATACAGCAGCAGCCCCAGTGGTAGTATACAGCAGCCCCAGAGGTATATACAGCAGCCCCAGAGGTAGTATACAGCAGCCCTTAGGTAGTATACAGCAGCCCCAGAGGTATATACAACCCCAGAGGTATATACAGCCCCAGAGGTATATACAGCAGCCCCCCCCCATATCAGTATACAGGCCCCCCCTTGGGTAGCTATCCTGTAAAGGAAGAGATTACTATACTTATCCCTCCGCTGTCCCGCTCCCGCTGTCCCGCCGCCGCCATCACGCTCCTCCGTCTTCATCCAGCGTCTTCCGTCTTCTTCTGGCTTCCTCCTCTGGCGCGCAGACAATGACGTCATTGCCTGCACCCACTGGAGGAAGCTGGAAGAAGACGGAAGACGCTGGATGAAGACGGAGGAGCGTGATGGCGGCGGCGGGACAGCGGCAGCGGGACAGCGGAGGGATAAGTATAGTAATCTCTTCCTTTACACGATTGCTATCCAAGGGGGGGCACTGTATACTGTATACATTGTATACAGTATACAGTTACTCGCGTATAAGCCGAGGGGGGGACTTTTCAGACCAATTTTTGGGCTGAAAAACTCGGCTTATACGTGAGTATATACGGTAAGTGGGTTTATTAGGGTAGGATTAGAGGGTAAAAATGCAACAGATAGTTGGAAATTTTCAAACATTAGAGGGGTTTGACAAATTGTATGACTCCCGTTTGTCACAAATTAAGTTTTCACTATTTGAAACTATGAAGAGGAAAAAGTGTTTAAACTGCACAGTAAATTTGATCTTTACAATTTTTTGGCACAATTTATGCCACATTGTGATTAGTAACAATACGCCATTGTGTACTCTATTCGTTATACAGTAGTCGCTGAACTGAAATATACATGCATCTCAATGAATTAGAATATCATCAAAAAGATAATTTTTTTCAGTAATTCAATACATAAAGTTAGAATAAAAAAACTTTTGGTACCGTGTTAGCCAGTTGAAAAAATGTTGATTGCTGTCAGTGGGAGAAACAAGATAATAATCTCGTAGTTGTGATACCTATTAATGGCTAACAAAAATTAAATAAGTGATGTTACAATGCGAGCTTTCGAGACGACTCAGGTCTCTTCATCAGGCATGGTATGACAAAATATTCAAAGAAACACAAATATGTATACAAACGACGCAATGTATAATAACCACACAAGGTGAAGATATGTATTTAGGCTGTGGTCACACTTGACATGCGTTTTTTTAGTGCCTTTTAAAAACGCATGCTTTTTTACATGCGTTTTTCATGTCATCATGAGTTTTTTAAGGTGTCTGATGGCTCCGTGCGTTTTTGGCTGCGTTTTGAAATCTGCACCCAAAAATAGTGCATGTACTATTTTTTGGTGCATTTTGAAAAACGCATGCGTTTTTGAAGAAAATGCATGCGTTTTTATAACATGGGCTCCTATGGAAAACGCATGCGTTTTTGAATGGCACTAATTGTACATGCGTTTTTGCATGCGTTTCTCATAAGGCCCCTTATTAAAAAACGCATGCGTTTTTGGAAATGCACCAAAAACGCATGGTACTGTCACACATGCTTTTGTGCTATTAGGGCATGCGTTTTTTAACATGGGGGCCTATGGGTGCGTTTTTTACATGCGTTTTTGAAAACGCAGGTCTCCAAAAACGCTTGTGAAAAATGCAACTGTGACCCCAGCCTTAGCTAATATTTTAGCTTCATCCCCCCTACTTTAATTTCAAGAGATGACCTTTGGGTTTTCATTTTGTGTAAGCGATAATCAACAACATTAACAGAAATAAACACTTGAAATAGATCACTCTGTTTTTAGTGACTCTATATAATATATGTAGTGATGAGCGAGTTTATTTGTCACTATTTGGTATTCGCACGAATAGTACAGTATTCGCATTATTTGTTATTCTGCAAGTTTTTGTGTATGCGCCTCGCTATATTCTGATGTCCCGCTCTGCAGTTTTGATGCCTCTTTTGCAGTCAATAATTATGCTGGGCTTCGTAACCAATCACAGTAATGCCACAGACATCTTGGCTGTGGCATTACTGTGAATGGCTGGCTGCCCAGGGTCAAAGATGACTTAGGCTGTGGTCACAGTTGACATGCGTTTTTTTTATCGCCTTTTAAAAACGCATGCGTTTTTATAACATGGGCCTCTATGGAAAACGCATGCAAAAACGCATGGTACATTAGTACCTTTTAGTGCCATTCAAAAACGTATGCGTTTCCCATAGGAGCCCATGTTAAAAAAACGCATGCGTTTTTGAATGGCACTAATTGTACATGCGTTTTTGCATGCGTTTCCCATAAGGCCCCATATTAAAAAACGCATGCGTTTTTGGAAAAGCTCCAAAAACGCATGGGACTGTCACACATGCTTTTTGGCTATTAGGGCATGCGTTTTTTAACATGGGGGCCTATGGGTGCGTTTTTTACATGCGTTTTTGAAAACGCAGGTCTCCAAAAACGCTTGTGAAAAATGCTACTGTGACCCCAGCCTTACAGGGTCTATTTAAGCCCTGCCACCACCATTTTATCCGCATTGCATGCAGAGCCTGCATTGGAGAAGCATAGGGATAGATCACTCAGCTGCTAGGGAGAGTGTTAGGCCTCTTCAAAACACAAAAGCCCTTCTGAGGGCTACCTCAAGTGTAACTTAGTGACAGTGTAGAATAGCAAGGGAGAGACATTGAAGCAGGGACAGTTGAAAGAATCCGTTCAGCAGCTGTATAAGGTTGTGGTCACAGTACCATTTTTCACATTCGTTTTTGGAGACCTGCGTTTTCAAAAAACGCATGTAAAAAACGCACCCATAGGCCCCCATGTTAAAAAACGCATGCCCTAATAGCCAAAAAGCATGTGTGACTGTCCCATGCGTTTTTGGAGCATATCCAAAAACGCATGCGTTTTTTAATAAGGGGCCTTATGGGAAACGCATGCAAAAACGCATGTACAATTAGTGCCATTCAAAAACGCATGCGTTTACCATAGGAGCCCATGTTAAAAAAACACATGCGTTTCCGGAAACGCATGTGTTTTTTTAACATGGGCTCCTTTGGGAAACGCATGCGTTTTTGAATGGCACTAAAAGGTACTAGTTGTACATGCGTTTTTGCATGCGTTTCCCATAGGAACCCATGTTATAAAAACGCATGCGTTTTCTACAAAAACGCATGCGTTTTTCAAAATGCTCCAAAAAATACTACAAGCACTATTTTTAGGTGCAGATTCAAAAACGCACCCAAAAACGCAGGGAGCCATCACACACCTTACAAAACTCATGCTGACATGAAAAAATGCATGAGTTTTGTAAAATCACTAAAAAAAACGCATGGCAACTGTGACCACAGCCTAATACAACTAAAACAATAGCTTTAAAGAGAGCTGAAGAGATACAGTACAGAGTTAGGCTGTGGTCACAGTTGACATGCGTTTTTTAGTGCCTTTTAAAAACGCATGCTTTTTTACATGCGTTTTTCATGTCATCATGAGTTTTTTAAGGTGTCTGATGGCTCCCTGCGTTTTTGGCTGCGTTTTGGAATCTGCACCCAAAAATAGTGCTTGTAGTATTTTTTTGTGCGTTTTGAAAAACGTATGCGTTTTTGTAGAAAACGCATGCGTTTTTATAACATGGGCCTCTATGGAAAACGCATGCAAAAACGCATGGTACATTAGTACCTTTTAGTGCCATTCAAAAACGCATGCGTTTCCCATAGGAGCCCATGTTAAAAAAACGCATGCGTTTTTTTTTAACATGGGCTCCTATGGGAAACGCATGCGTTTTTGAATGGCACTAATTGTACATGCGTTTTTGCATGCGTTTCCCATAAGGCCCCATATTAAAAAACGCATGCGTTTTTGGAAAAGCTCCAAAAACGCATGGGACTGTCACACATGCTTTTTGGCTATTAGGGCATGCGTTTTTTTAACATGGGGGCCTATGGGTGCGTTTTTTACATGCGTTTTTGAAAACGCAGGTCTCCAAAAAGGCATGTGAAAAATGCTACTGTGACCCCAGCCTTAGACTACAGGGAGGGCGAGTGACTTGAGCAGGTTCAGTGTCCAGCAGGGTCAACGCAAAGCAGCAGTACCCCAAAACTTCCTACTGCCTGCTACAGACCTCGCAGCAGTCCATTTAATACACTGGTGCTTCTCTCCACATTCTAAAAAGGCCGTTTGCCCAACACAAAGAAGCAGTACTCCAAACCTTCCTAATGCCTGCTACTAACCTTGCAGTAGGCCATTTAATCCGCTGGTACTTCTGTCCATATTTTAAAAAGGCGGTTTGCCCAAAGCAAATCAGCAGTATTCCAAAACGTCCTACTGCCTGCTTCTGACTTCACAGCAGGTCATTTAATCCACTGGTCAACGTTCTAAAAAGGCAGTTTGCCCAATGCAAAGCAGCAGTACTCCAAAACTTCCTACTGCCTGCTACTGACCTCACAGCAGCCCATTTAATCTGCTGGTGCTTCTGTCCACATTCTATAAAGGCGGTTAGCCCAATGCAAAGCGGCAGTACTCCAAAACTTCCTACTGCCTGCTACTGAACTTGCAGCAGGCCATTTAATCTACTCGTGCTTCTGTCCATATTTTAGTAAGGTGGTTTGCCCAACGCAAAGCAGCAGTATTCCAAAACTTGCTATTGCCTGCTACTAACCTCACAGCAGTGCATTTAATTCCCTGGTGCTTCTGTCCACACTCTAAAAAGGAAGTTTGTCCAGCGCAAAGCAGCAGCACTCCAAAACTTCCTACTGCCTGCTACTGACTTTGCAGCTGGACTTTTAATCCGCTGGTGCTTCTGTCCACATCTTAAAAAGATGGTTTGCCCAACGTAAAGCAGCAGTACTCCAAAACTTGCTGTTGCCTGCTATTAACTTTGCAGCAGTGCAATTAATCTGCTTTTGCTTGTGTCCACATTTTAAAAAGACATTTTGCCCTAATTAAATCAGCAGTACTCCAAAACATGCTACTGCCTGCTACTGACCTCATAACAGGCCATTTAACCCACTATATTGACTGTGACAGCTAGATTGGCTTGTGCCATCAACACCAAAATCTGTCAACAAAACCCAAAATGCCCAAAAAGGCTGTTTGTATGGGACAGTGATGTGGATGTGGTGGTGTCAGTGGTGTGCGAGTAGGCACTGAGTCTGTATCAGGTAAGATGAAGAAGCAGCCATCCACTTTGTTCCTGGAAACATTTCCCAGTCTGGAACGTAAACGTGCATTGAAGCCAGAAGACCAAGAGCAGATTCTGTCTTGGATAGCAGACACAGCCTCTACGCAAACGTCAAGCAGCAACAATTCTTCCACGACCACACAGTTGATACACAGAAGGCTGGCCCATCCAATCCTGAAGCTGGTTCTTCTTCCTCCCGCCATTATCAGTCACAGGAGGCATATGACTCCAAGTTTGATCACTCAGAAGATCTATTTGGTTCATGTCATTTGGTTGGCAACCCAGTAGGTGGGTGGAACACCAGGGTACCAAATCTGCATCGGAGGGTCAAACCACTGCCATGTCGCTTGGGCTACATCCTTCTGAATATGCAGTTCAGGAAGATGACACTCATACCTCCTGCCCACAAGCTGCAGTTGCTCACTCACAACAAACATCCACCACATCCACCTCAATGTTGCAGCAAAGCATCCAATTGTCCATGCCTGACACCTTGGAAAGAAAGCGTAAATACCCAGCCATGCACCCACAGGCACAAATACTAAACTCCCATATTGTCAAATTGCTAGCTGTGGAGATGTTGCCATTTAGGCTTGTGGGAACACAGTCATTCCAGTCGTTGGCTGTGGCTACCCCTTAATACAGTGTTCCTAACCACCACTAATTTGCCCAGTGTGCCGTCCCTGTGTTACACCAGCACGTGTTAAACAATCTGAATGGTGCTCTCACCGACGTCATAACCAGGAAGGTCCACCAAACAACAGACAACTGGGCATGTTGTTGTGGACAGGGACAATACATTTCTGTAATGGCACACTGGGTGAACCTGGTGGAGAGTGGGTCAAAGGCACAAAGTGGAACATTGCACATCCTACCCACTCCAAGATTAGCAGGTCCAACTTCTGTCAGGGTTTCTGCCTCTTCATATTTTATTTCCTCTCTCCCGTCCTCCTGCTCCTCATCCTCAGCAGAATTACCCTCTTCATCAATGCCAAGCTGGGACGTGTGTAACAGCACATCGGTAAAGCGGCAACATGCTCTGCTGAAGCTAATCTGTTTAGGTCAGAAACCACACACTGCAGCAGAGCTGTGGCAAGCTTTAAAACAACAGACCAATCAGTGACTCTCCCTGCTGCACCTCCAACCTGGTATTGTGGTCTGCGATAATGGGCATAACCTGGTGGCGGCTTTAAAAGTTGGCAAGCTGGTACACGTGTCATGCATTGCTCAGGTGCTGAAACTAGTCCAGAAATTTCTAAAAACTTACCCTAACTTGACATACCTCCTTGACAAGGTGCGCTATATTAGCGCCCATTTCCGACACTCCTCTACCATTTTTGCTGCTCCTACAGCGCTGCAAAAATGCTTGAATTTGCCAAATCACCGATTCACTTGCAACCTGCCCACACGGTGGAACTCTACCTATCATATGTTGGTGAGGCTAAGTGAGTAGCAGAGGGCAGTAGCTGGATACCAACTTCAAAATGCCAGTCAGATTTAGAGTCAGCCACCACATATAACAACTGTAGAGTGGGTGTGGATCGCTGACATTTGTGAAGTTCTTGAATACTTTGAGTACTGCACCAACCTCAATAGTGGTGATCAGGCAATTATTAGCATAACCATCCTGCTGCTTTGTCTCCTGAAACAATCACTGCATAATCTCAGAGATGAAGCTTTGAGTGGCCAGCATGTTAAAATGGTGACAGATTTCCAAATGAGTGATACTACTCAGCCTAGAGTCAGCATGAGGAGAGGATGGGTACTGATCCTACTGCTCGGGACACCAAAGATTTGCCTTTTGCCAGCTTAGCCCACATGTAACAGTTCATGTGTAACTGTCTGTGGCAAGACCCTTGTGTGATATACATTTTATCAAACAACCTACACTGGTTGGCCACCTATCTCGATCCACGGTAAAAGGACAAATTTCCTTCTCTTCTAATGGTGTCACCCAAATGTTTTACAATGGAATCCTTCAAGAGGGTCGTTGTAGACCATTGCTGAAAATATCACCCTCAGACAATGCTGGTGGCAGAGGTATTAGCTCTCTTTACCACCAAGGGATAATGGGGAGAGACACAAACACCAGGTCCAACAGAGGTAGGGGGAAAATGTGCAGAAATTGGGCAATTTTCAATAAACCAGCACAACAGCAAGGCTGTCTGTGTCTGTAACAATGCCAAGGAGGGAGAAGTTGCAGAACATGGTCAAGGGGTACTTAAGTGACCATACATGCATCCTTTCTGCTGCTTCAGTTCCCTTAATTATTGGGTGTCCAAGCTGAACACTTGGCTGACCTCTCCTTATACGCCTAGGAGGTGCTAGCATGCCAGGTTGCTAGTGTGATGTCAGAGCATGTTTTTAGATCCACTGGGTTAATCATCACTGATAGGCACATACACCTCTCAACGGAAAATGCAGACAGACTTACTTTGATTAAATTGCAAACAAGGATTGGATATCTCCACAGTTTATAATCCATCCAGATGACAGCAAGCCAACCTAAATTCACCCAAAATGCTGATTCTTCATGCTACTGCTGTTATCATCAACCAGTTCACATAAAAATCTGCTTCCTTCCTTTGTCAATCATGACTCAGCCAATAGGGACATTTTTTTTAAAAAATCCTATGCACATAGTGCAGTGGACAAACCAGGATAGTATCCCTACTCCAGTCTACCTACTATTTGTGATAGGAGACCCTTGGGATGGTGTCTTCCTGAGCCAACCTTCACTCAGCCCATAGGGCTAATTTTTACAAACCCTATGCATATTGTGTGGTGGACAAACCAGGAAAATATTCCAACTTTAGTCTAGCTACTATTTGTGATTGGAGACCCTTGGGATGGTGTCTTCCTGCGCCAACCTTCACTCAGTTCATAGGGCTAATTTCTACAAACCCTATGCACATTGTTCAGTGGACAAATGAGCACAGTATTCCTACTCTCTTCTGGTATACTCTTTGGAATATTATCAATCACAATCTCTTAGCCATTTCGAGAAGCTTCTCCAACTCATCCTGGAGGGGGGTTCTATATATCCTTTGTCCATTGACTTGCAGAATTATATTTGCACTCGTCATCATATTGAATAGTGCAGCTTTATTTTTTTGGTTCACAGAGCTCAGCCAAACCTGAAAATCACAGGCCACACTCACTGCTACCTTCTATTACTCAATGTTGCTTGCCCTTTTCCCATGTCGCGTGCCCATTTCTCCATATTGCTTTGCCCATTAATTAGTTAAATAATGGAGTGAGGGCCCTACAATATGTATAAGTGAAAGCACTCTGAAATGTACAGAAGAGATACCTCCAAAATTTCTACAGTAGGGCACTTTCAAACATATGTTATAAGGCCACATGAGTTCTCTCACTAAACTCAAGTTTCTTGTCTACTACAGGCCCTCTGAATGTAGAGCCGCTGATTCACATGGCGGTGGAGGTAAAGTAGGAGGAAGAGGGTTTTAATCAACGCTGGAATGGGCACATTGTAAAGTGATATGGAATATGTATTCAGCAATAACAGTGTCAATGAGGGAGGGACCCCACAAATGTCCACATTACAGCAGTCCCCCCAAAACGTATGTTACAGGGGCCCTCAGCAATCTCTGGTTTCCTGCCTACTACAGGCCCTCTGAACATTTGAATTTAGGGCCGCAAATGTCAAGAAGGTGGAAGAGGAAGATTTGATCCAACGCTAAAATGGGCACATTTTAAAGTG
>JARQOC010000001.1:224148549-224303599 GCA_033576535.1 Allobates femoralis | reverse complement strand
AATGGGAAACAGCCCATTGGGCTAATTTTTCCAGGCACCAATCCTATGCCTGCATCGTGGGCGTTGCTTGGACTATCATCCTGCTGGAGCCTGTTGAAGGGTCCCACTGTACGCTCCATACAAAACGCGTAGACGCGATGTGTAGCATGTAGACGTCCCAGCCTCTCACATGTGTGTTCATAGTCTTGTTGCCATAGCGAGGCAGAAAGTAACCCCCCAAACACAGGCACTGTTTGTCAGCAACAGTTGTATGTGGAGTCATGATTTGACACTTAGTAACCAAGGTGACTTCATGCGCCATGCGGGCCGTAAAGTACTTGCTAATGATGCCTCTCTCCCTGTCCCCCACGCCAAATGTCTCGGGGTAATCCTTGACTCCTCCCTCTCCTTCAAGCCCCACCTGTAGTCCCTAACCAAGTCCCTGTGACTACAACTCAAAAATATTTAACCAATTCGGTCGTTCCTCAATCCTGACACTGCTGAAACACTCATAAATGCCCTCATCATCTCCCGCCTTGACTACTGCAACCTCCTTCGCATAGGTCTCCCTGCCAACTCTCTTGCACCTCTCCAATCTATACTAAACTCTGCTGCCCGACTAATACATCTGTCCTCACGCTACTCCCCTGCCTACCCCCTCTGCCAAGCCGTTCACTGGCCCCTCCGGCCCACAGAGAGCTCACTTTAAAACACTGACCATGACATTCAAAGCCTTACACAACCTATCCCCACCATACATCTCCGACCTGATCTCCCGATACCATCCCTCACGCAACCTGCGTTCATCCCAAGAACTTGTCCTACAGTCCACCCTCATCTCCTCTTCCCACAACCGCATACAGGATTTCTCCCGGTAATCCGCCATGCTATGGAACTCCCTGCCCCACCTCATCAGTCAGTCGCCTACCCTCTGAACCTTAAAGATACTTCTAAAGACTCACCTCTTCCGACAGGCCTACAACCTGCCATGAGACTCCGCTACACGCCCCACGACCGACACCTTCCCGACCCTATTGTATCCCCACCCACCCCTCGTAGAATGTGAGCCCACGCGTACAGGGTCCTCTACTATTGTACCTATATGACCTTATTGTCTATGTTTATTGTACTTGTCCTTCTCTACCTTTTCCTCATGTAAAGCGCCATGGAACCTATGGGCGCTATATAAATAAATAATTATAATAATTATGATGACTTGAAGCCCAACCACAAAAATAACTCCACATTCATTCCTTGAAAAAATACAGACACAAAGCTGGTTTTTAAAACTGTGTTTAAAAAAAAAAAATGGCAGCACTGTTTGGACATTCCAAAAAATACTACCTTTTAAAATTGTAGTAACAACAAGAACAACAACAAATGGAGCCCTACAGGTCCTGGTAGGTGGGCTGTCCGTCCTGCAAAAGGTCAAGGGCCCCACGTATGGCCTGGCCGAACCCTTCAGGGTGGATCCTCTGAACAGGTGTAGGGAACGGTGGTAGGTCCCTGTTAGCTGGCCACTGGCAGTGAGGCAAAGCCCTGTGGGGTGGGACATGGCTGTCCCGTGTTGTGGGCCTGCCTAGGCTGTTAGAGTTTATTTTCCACCCATCCAAATATTGGAACACATCACCGGGGTCGTTATTTGGCTGACAGGCTTCCAGCACTATCTGTAATGCTGACCTTGCCCGCAGTAGCCTGTCAAATGGAATATTATCCATGAATGGTATAATACTGCGGGCAAAGTCAGCATTACTCTGTTGCACACTTAAATGTGCTGACCCCGGGATCGGACCATAAGCTGGGCCTGCCGCTGGTGGCGTCGGTGGTGGTGCTGGCCCTGCCGCTGGTGGTGGCGGTGGTGGTGCTGGCCATGCCGCTGGTGGTGGCGGTGGTGGTGCTGGCCCTGCTGCTGGTGGGGGCGGTGGTGGTGCGGACCCTGCCGCTGGTGGCGGTGGTGGTGGTGGTGGCGGGGACGGCGGTGGTGGTGTTGATGGCCCTGCCGCTGGTGGGGGCGGTGGTGGTGCGGACCCTGCCGCTGGTGGCGGTGGTGGTGGTGGTGGTGGCGGGGACGGCGGTGGTGGTGTTGATGGCCCTGCCGCTGGTGCCGGCGGTGGTGGTGCTGGCACGGCCGCTGGTGGCGGCGGTGGTGGTGCTGGCCCTGGCGCTGCTGGCGGCGATGCTGGTGGTGGTGGTGGCGGCGGCGACGGCGGTGGTGGTGGTGGCGCCAGCCGTGGTGGTGGTGGTGGGTTTACTCCACGCCGCCTTCTGTTTGGAGGTGGAGGATTAGCAGCACGCCGCCCTCTGTAGTAAGCTTCTCTGTGGGTAAAGTAAAAAAAAATTTGGTGAATGCATTGCATTTGGAAACAAAAACATAGGTCAAACATTAAGTTGCACGCTTTTTAGACTCTGTGTATCTGTGTATTCTTAATCAGATATTTGTTATTATTATGAAATAATAACCAACTGTACATAACATAAAGGAATACGTGACTTTCTTTGCTAATTCCATACTAATACATAATTTTTCACCCCCTGATTACCACCCACCCCCCCCCATCCCATCTAATCTAGACGATCAATAACACCAATGGTTCACATGAAAAAAAAAAGTCCCCCTGACTTCACTTTTAACTTGACATACTTAATTCACAAAACTTTTAGCTTATATCATCTATATAAAGCAGGGAAGGGGTTGAAAGGTATACAATATATATATATATATAATATATTTATATAATCGGGAGTTTGAAATTCCGGCACTGTAGCCGAATCCCAAACTCCTTAGCGTCACTGCGAGCGGAGACGCGTATGCGCCTTCGCGAGCCGCAGACGCTTAACTAACACAGCCGCTATAGCGTTTTCTCGAGCGGCCTCGCGCCCTCCGCTCACAGCAAGACCTGCGCCCCTCACAGCGCCCAATCCGCCGCAGCATGCTGGCATTTGTACTTCCCCCGTATGTGCACCCACAGGTCTTAGCAGATCACTGATGCTGACAGCGGGGGGGGGGGACAACACAGACAATCAAATCAGGAGGAGGTCAGTGTCAGGAGGAGATGACAGCCGCCCGCCGGGGCCTGTGACACTGCAGAGGTCACAGCGGGGCTGTGTGTGCGGACAACGGGGAGGCCGGGGGCTACGGACGTACCGGACACGTCCTCTGCTCCTGGAGATGTGCCGCGGTTCCGCGCTCGCAGCGTATCTGACGCGGGAGCCGTGCTCACCACGCCCACACCACGCCCTCTGCCAAACAACCCACACCTCTCACTAACCTCCTGCAGCTAACCACACCCCATGTTTACCTTTGCCATGATGTCATTTAGCTGTGGCCGCTATCTTTAATAAGGTCAGTAATGATGGCAGTAATCGGATCTCTGCTCCCTCTAGCACGCCCCAACACTGTAGCACCATCTATTAACCCTATTCTCATCACCTATATACTCTGCTACCCACTGAGCCGCCTGTATACTCTGCTACCCACAGACCCGCCTGTATACTCTGCTACCCACAGACCCGCCTGTATACTCTGCTACCTCAGACCCGCCTGTATACTCTGCTACCCACAGACCCGCCTGTATACTCTGCTACCCACAGACCCGCCTGTATACTCTGCTACCCACAGACCCGCCTGTATACTCTGCTACCCACAGAGCTGTCTTTATACTCTGCTACCTCAGACCCGCCTGTATACTCTGCTACCCACAGACCCGCCTGTATACTCTGCTACCCACAGAGCCGTCTTTATACTCTGCTACCTCAGACCCGCCTGTATACTCTGCTACCCACAGAGACGCCTGTATACTCTGCTACCTCAGACCCGCCTGTATACTCTGCTACCCACAGACCCGCCTGTATACTCTGCTAGCCACAGAGCCGTCTTTATACTCTGCTACCTCAGACCCGCCTGTATACTCTGCTACCCACAGACCCGCCTGTATACTCTGCTACCTCAGACCCGCCTGTATACTCTGCTACCTCAGACCCGCCTGTATACTCTGCTACCCACAGACCCGCCTGTATACTCTGCTACCCACAGACCCGCCTGTATACTCTGCTACCCACAGAGCCACGTGTATACCCTGCTACCCACAGAGCCGAAATGGAACCTAATGTATATATTAATAAATAATACTAAATGTACACAACAGTGCTGCAGACACATACCTTGGCATACGGGCCACCGGGTGAAGGAAGGACAGCCGGTCATAAAAGTGGTAGTGGTTGAGCAATGGAGCGGCTCCCGGTTGTCTCTCTGAGTACTGCCGGTACTGCTTCTTATGCTGGTCCCGGCAGCTCCTCCACCGTTTTTTAAGATGGTCAACTGTGAAATGATTTGAAACCGGGTTTAGAGATGTGTAATATTTGAAACAACAAAAGTATGTGTACAAATCAACAATAACATTTTATTCATTTTGTGTGTGTAATGTGTATACAAGGCACAGTGACACGACAGTGTGGAACATCATCAACAGCATTACGGACATTGAGCTCACGTGGCCACAATCACAAATGAGGCAGGACACATGTCAACGCATAGAGAATGTAATAGTGCGGGCACCAGACTCTGGTCATTAGTGGTATTTATATACACCCAACCCCTTGGCCGAAAGAGCCAGGAGGATCAGACATTAAACTCATTGTACTGTTGTGACCCCATCCAAATATAGGCAACTATGCGGTGGAGCATGATAACACATTCAGGGTCCTGTATACCCTGCTATGGGGGCCCTGTATTCCCACTGCTGGGGGCCCTGTAAACCCACTGGGCCACTGTCTACCCACTGCTGGGGGCCCTGTATACCCACTGCTGGGGGGCCTGTACACACACTGAGGGCCCTGTATACAGGGACTGACTGGCACCCTACAGTTTGGGTCGCAACCCTCCCTCACCGGCCCGACACAGGTGAGGACGGGGGGTGGGGGGGGGGTGATGACTGGCGGCCGCCTCACAGTCACCGCAGCTCCCGCATTCTCCTATGGCTCGCTCCCAGCCGCAGCCTCGCGCTCCTCACAGCCGCTCGCTAACAGTCGCAGCCGCACGCCACTCACAGACGCTCACTCCCGGACGCAGCCGCGTGCTGATGACGTCATCGCGCGCCCAGGAGCTTCCGTTTCCACCTGCTGCTTCAGGGACATGCGGATTATTCATCCTCCTGCAGCCGCATGACCCGTGGCACCTGGGCCAGTCCGCCCCTGCCTGTATACCACAATATGGGGGGATGTATACCCATCTGGGGGCCTGTATACTCTGCAGGGGGAGGTGTATACTCTGCTGGGGGGCTGTCTACCAGTGATAGCCGCTGTATACCAGGATGGCGGTGAATATGTTTTCATAGTTTTTCGGGGCAAAAATAGGGGGGTCGGCTTATACACGGGTCGGCTTATACACGAGTATATATACAGTAAATGCAATATATAACGTGTAAACTCATTTAACTTACTTAGATTGCTCTGTTCCTCATGGTCACTCCGATGGAACGCAGGGAACATCTCTTGGGCGATCTCTCTCCAGGCTGTATTAATTTGGGTCGTATCCCCATAGTCAGGATCTGTAGGGAGCCATAGAAATGGACGAGCCTCCACAAGTGCAATAAGACGCAGTGTGTTCACCGTGCCACGTCCTGCTGCCATGATTGCACTGATGAATGGATCGCTCTGTGTGTGCGCCTGTCAGCGCGACTCGCTTCCTGTTTCCTTAAAGCATGGTGTGTGCTGGAGAATCCCTTCCCTCGCATCATCGGCTACAAGCCTCAAAATAAGAGAAAAACCAGCGAGTTTGGACTCGCACACTTTCAGAGACACATCAGCCAGTTGTAAATGTCATTATTCGCTATTACTCGGGTCCCTATTCATTAACATTGGACTCGCTGGACTCGCAACGAGTCCCGAGTCCTTGACTCGGACTCGTTGGGGTCTTGCGATTCCGAGTCTTTTCGGACTCGCTCATCTCTAATGCTACTGCCTGCTACTGACCTCATAACAGGCCATTTAACCCACTATATTGACTGTGACAGCTAGATTGGCTTGTGCCATCAACACCAAAATCTGTCAACAAAACCCAAAATGCCAAAAAAGGCTGTTTGTAAGAGACAGGGATGTGGATGTGGTGGTGTCAGTGGTGTGCGAGAAGGCACTGAGTCTGTATCAGGTAAGATGAAGAAGCATGCATCCACTTTGTTCCTGGAAACATTTCCCAGTCTGGAACGTAAACGTGCATTGAAGCCAGAAGACCAATAGCAGATTCTGTCTTGGATAGCAGACACAGCCTCTACGCAAATGTCAAGCAGCAACAATTCTTCCACGACCACACAGTTGATACACAGAAGGCTGGCCCATCCAATCCTGAAGCTGGTTCTTCTTCCTCCCGCCATTATCAGTCACAGGAGGCATATGACTCCAAGTTTGATCACTCAGAAGATCTATTTGGTTCATGTCATTTGGTTGGCAACCCAGTAGGTGGGCGCAACACCAGGGTACCAAATCTGCATCTGAGGGTCAAACCACTGCCATGTCGCTTGGGCTACATCCTTCTGAATATGCAGTTCAGGAAGATGACACTCATACCTCCTGCCCACAAGCTGCAGTTGCTCACTCACAACAAACTTCAACCACTTCCACCTCAATGTTGCAGCAAAGCATCCAATTGTCCATGCCTGACACCTTGGAAAGAAAGCGTAAATACCCAACCATGCACCCACAGGCACAAATACTAAACTCCCACATTGTCAAATTGCTAGCTGTGGAGATGTTGCCGTTTAGGCTTGTGGGAACACAGTCATTCCAGTCGTTGGCTGTGGCTACCCCTTGATACAGTGTTCCTAACCACCACTGATTTGCCCAGTGTGCCGTCCCTGTGTTACACCAGCACGTGTTAAACAATCTGAATGGTGCTCTCACCGACGTCATAACCAGGAAGGTCCACCAAACAACAGACAACTGGGCATGTTGTTGTGGACAAGGACAATACATTTCTGTAATGGCACACTGGGTGAACCTGGTGGAGAGTGGGTCAAAGGCACAAAGTGGAACATTGCACATCCTACCCACTCCAAGATTAGCAGGTCCAACTTCTGTCAGGGTTTCTGCCTCTTCATATTTTAGTTCCTCTCTCCCGTCCTCCTGCTCCTCATCCTCAGCAGAATTACCCTCTTCATCAATGGCAAGCTGGGACGTGTGTAACAGCACATCGGCAAAGCGGCAACATGCTCTGCTGAAGCTAATCTGTTTAGGTCAGAAACCACACACTGCAGCAGAGCTGTGGCAGGCTTTAAAACAACAGACCAATCAGTGACTCTCCCTGCTGCACCTCCAACCCGGTATTGTGGTCTGCGATAATGGGCATAACCTGGTGGCGGCTTTAAAAGTCGGCAAGCTGGTACACGTGTCATGCATTGCTCAGGTGCTGAAACTAGTCCAGAAATTTCTAAAAACTTACCCTAACTTGACATACCTCCTTGACAAGGTGCGCTATATTAGCGCCCATTTCCGACATTCCTCTACCATTTTTGCTGCTCCTACAGCGCTGCAAAAATGCTTGAATTTGCCAAATCACTGATTCATTTGCAACCTGCCCACATGGTGGAACTCTACCTATCATATGTTGGTGAGGCTTAGTGAGTAGCAGAGGGCAGTAGCTGGATACCAACTTCAAAATGCCAGTCAGATTTAGAGTCAGCCACCACATATAACAACTGTAGAGTGGGTGTGGATCGCTGACATTTGTGAAGTTCTTGAATACTTTGAGTACTGCACCAACCTCAATAGCGGTGATCAGGCAATTATCAACATAACCATCCTGCTGCTTTGTCTCCTGAAACAATCACTGCATAATCTCAGAGATGAAGCTTTGAGTGGCCAGCATGTTAAAATGGTGACAGATTTCCAAATGAGTGATACTACTCAGCCTAGAGTCAGCATGAGGAGAGGATGGGTACTGATCCTACTGCTCGGGACACCAAAGATTTGCCTTTTGCCAGCTTAGCCCACATGTAACAGTTCATGTGTAACTGTCTGTGGCAAGACCCTTGTGTGATATACATTTTATCACACAACCTACATTGGTTGATAAAAACCTGAGAACAGAGTTCAATAGCTACAAGACTCAGTATAAAGTCAAAGGATCCACCAAAATGCTAGTGCATAAATTTATTGAAATATTAGTAAATCAGTAAATTACTGAGGACGTATAAAAACCAAGGGAAGTTACAGACAGGGTGAACAGGTCACAGACCCCCATTGCAAGGATACAGTTCATAGGCAATTTACGTAGACATAGTCTGGCATAACATGGTACAATAAATATATAGTTAAGTACAGTAAAAACCACATTAAAGCCTGTCACTGAGCCCTAGAACTCACCCATACAAAGGGGTTATGACACGTGCTTAGGGGCTACCCTGACACGTGTTTCCAGCAAGTCTTCTTCAGGGGGTGATGGAGGGGGAGTGAGGGCCTGGCTAAATACCTGGTGGCCACCTGTTGCTTGTTAGTATATGGGGGCGCCGTGATAATGCGTCCCTGCACTGCCGGGCACACAGCTCCGTGGGTTCCGGGGTCGGAAGCGTACTTCCGGTGACGTCACCCAACCGGAAGTGAACGGAGCGGTGCCCGCGCATGCGCGGTTACATCAAATCACACTGCGCATGCGCCGAGGATCCCAGCGCCATGTTAGTTCTGGGCAAGTAACCTGACAGGCGCTTTACATAGCACCCAGGTAGATCAATTTTGCTGATTTCTTATTGGGCCAAAAAGTCCCTATTATAGAGGCATACTATACAACATGGAGTAAGGTACAACAAGGGCAAATGTACAAAACAATACCATCAATAACATAGCATTGTGAAATAGTATATTTGTAAGTAAATTCATTCGCTGCACTTGACCGCCACCTAGTGGTGAGTTCCAGAGTATCCATGGGATAGAATGTTTCATAAATACTTTTTGGGTCCTCTTTTTTCATCAGGCAATTATGGAGACCATATATGTAGCCAGGAGGAGAATACTAGTGAGATTAAAATAAAATAAAATACTCCCATTAGAAATGACACTTAAAGAGATTTACAATCATAAACAGGCAGCATGTAGGAAAAATACACTGCACCAAAAGTCAAGGATGTTCCATGAGGTGGTCATCTGAAACACGGGGGAAAATACTGACAAAGACTCCATACCCAGCCCAAACAAGTCTGAGTCTAATGGGTCATGATTGACCTATTCTATAAGAACGGTGAAAAGCTCAGCTTCTCATTCAGGCCTGCGGGGCTCATGGTCCCCAGTCGCACAATCCATTGGCACTCGAGTCTGGCAAGGCGATTACTCAAATCGCCTCCCCTACTCCCTAGATTAACCATATCGATGCCGTGTATCCTTAGGCAACTGGGGTTGCATCCGTGAAAGCGTTTGTAATGGCGGGGAAGAGTCCTTAAGGTGGTATCATCGGTCACTGAGCCCGCATTTTGGATTTTTACCACATGTTCACGTACTCGGACTCTAAGTTCCCTGGTGGTCAAGCCCACATATACAAGGCCACAGCCACAGGTGGCATGATAAATCACCCCTTTAGAGGAGCACGAAATGTATTTACGGATTGTAAACTCGCGGAGCCCATCGGCAGATTTAAATACCTTTGCCCTCACAATATTCTGGCATGCAAGGCAGTAACAACCAATTCTAGGTGTTCCTAGCCCAAAAATGGGCTCCCTTTTTGGAACAAAATGGCTATGTACCAACATATCCCTGAGGCTCCTGCCCCGCCTAGTCGTCATTAGTGGTCGCTCCGGGAGAAAATCTAGCAAAGACAAATCCGTCCTCAACACCTCCCAATGTTTAGTGAGAATGGATCTTATTTCATTCCATTGTGCATTGTAGGTTGAAATGAACCTAACCTGTGGCTGTGGACTCTCCTCCCTGTCAGTTCGCCTATTACCCTCCCTCAAAAGATCAATTCGGGGGGTATTTTTGGCTCTCTTGTAGTCATAACAGATGCACCGTTGACTATAGCCTCTAGTCCTGAATCGATCCTGCATATCTAACGCCCCTCTCTCAAAGCCCATATCCCTCGAGCAAATCCTGCGTAAACGCAAGAATTGGCCCATGGGAATGGCCCTGATCGTGGCCGCCGGATGTGAAGATGTAGCGTGCAGAAGAGCATTTACCGAAGTTTTTTTACGAAAAAGGTCTGTCTCTACTGACCCACACGGGAGAACTAAAATCTTAATGTCAAGGAAATCAATTTCATTTGCATGATATTTGAATGTTAGATGGATGTTGAAGCTGTTGGAGTTCAGCCGCGCCACAAACTCCTCCAGTTCAACGCCGGTTCCCCCCCAGACAACGAGGACATCGTCAATATAACGATGCCAGCACTGCACACGGGAGGAGGTGCACGCGCCCTCGCCGAAAACCTCCCTCTCCCAATAGCCAAGAAAGAGGCTTGCGTACGAAGGCGCGCACGCTGCCCCCATGGCAGTACCATGTTGCTGGAGGAAGAACCGGTCGTCGAAAATGAAGAAGTTGTGGGTTAGCACGAACTCCAACAGCTCCAACACCAATCTCCACAGACTCTCCTCCCAATTACTCATCCTCAGATAGTATTCTACTGCCCGTAGGCCATCCCCATGCCCAATGTTGGTATACAGGGATTCAACATCAATAGTCGCCAGCAGTACCCCACCCTCCAGTGATAATCCATCCAATCTCCTCAGGACGTCCGTGGTGTCCCTGACATAAGAGGGCAGTGTCTCCACTAGTGGATGCAAGTAATATTCAATGAATTTACATATTGGATCACACAGCCCTCCTATGCCAGAGACAATCGGACGCCCCGGAGTTACAGTCGGATGCTTATGAATTTTGGGTAACATATAGAAGGTGGGTACCACTGGCGACTTAGTTAGAAGACCATCTCTGATTTTCGTTGGAAGGATTCCAGATTCAACTGCCCTATCAAGAATAGAAATTAGTTCCAACTGAAACCCTACAAGGGGATTGTTTGGTAGTGTACAGTAGTAGTCCCTACTCTTCAAATGTTTACGCACTTCCTTCACATATAGTGAAGTAGGCCAAACCACCACATTCCCGCCCTTATCCGCTGGTTTTATCACCACATCTTTCAGTTGCTGCAGTTCATCAATTGCCCTTATATGTTTCAACGATATATTGTGTCTTATATCTTTCCTACCCAGTTTACCCAGGTCGCTGAGAACCAGCCGATTAAAAATTTCGACTTGAGGGCATACAGATAGGGGCGGGAATGTGGCAGATTTAGGATAGGCGGTTTTAGGAAATTTTCCTTGAGTCGCAGAGACTATGTCACCACTGCTCACTCCCTCCAATTCGTCCAAATTATTGAGGGCTTCTACCTCCATGTTGGTAAGTGACGTCGGATTGTTCCTTTTCTTAGCATGTAACTTATGAAGTACCACTTTGCGCAGGAAGAGGCTGAGATCTTTGGTTACTGTAAAAGAATCCATAAAGTTAGTAGGAACAAAGGTGAGTCCCAATGATAGGGCCTCTTTCTGCTCATTTGTTAATTGGTGGTCGGAAAGATGGATCACCTTTAGATTAATATTTTGTTCCCCCTCTCTCCTACCACTGGATTCAACACAAGGCCTCACCTTGTTAGGTTCCCTGCTCCCAACATTCTTGGCTCCTGCTCTTGTTAGGGGTCCCAAACGTCCACTACCAAAGGGGACCGTTTCTTCTTCCACTGATGAGATTGATGAGAGTAAGGTACTTATGGGGAGAGGAATAGGTTGGGGCTCCACAGATATCGGTGCAGGTGTTTTAGGTTTTTTTCCCCCATAACCACTCCTCCATTTATAGACCTTCCCACTCTTATAATCAGCTAGGTCCCGTTGATATTTCTTTGTCTTTGTGGAGATTATTTATTTTTCCCATTTTGCAAAATCTTTATCTAGAGACTCATTAAGAATTTTCCACTCCTCCGGTGTTAACAGAGTGTGGAGCTTATCCTGTGCCTCTGATATACCCTCCTCAATAGTTTTAATGGTCCTGCCATTTAGTTGTATTAGGAGGCCCATAAGCCCATTGGAACACTGAGTGGCCACCTCCTCCCATTGCTCCTTAAAGATGCTGTCCGACGGGATGAAAGACGGGAAGACCTGCACCCGGAGACCCCTGGGTGCAAGCCCTCGCTCCAGGTACCTCTCCATAAATGCACGGTTCCACCACACCCTAGTCTTTTGGTGCAGAAGATTCCTCATACCACCTATAGTCTCCTCTATATCTTTAGTGCCACTAGTATGTGGTGCCTCCCCTTCTGTACCAAACACTTGGTCAAGTTTTGTGAGCCACGTGTTTTCACGGGCTCGATGGTCCATAGTTCCCTGATGAGCTGTGAACAAACACAGAAACAGGTTTAAGACAAGGCTATAGGGAAACATCATGGACTCACATGGTCAAGCAACTCAAAAATATGATAAAAACCTGAGAACAGAGTTCAATAGCTACAAGACTCAGTATAAAGTCAAAGGATCCACCAAAATGCTAGTGCATACATTTATTGTAATATTAGTGAATCAGTAAATTACTGAGGACGTATAAAAACCAAGGGAAGTTACAGACAGGGTGAACAGGTCACAGACCTACCTGGGTGCTATGTAAAGCGCCTGCCAGGTTACTTGCCCAGAACTAACATGGCGCTGGGATCCTCGGCGCATGCGCAGTGTGATTTGATGTAACCGCGCATGTGCGGGCACCGCTCCGTTCACTTCCGGTTGGGTGACGTCACCGGAAGTACGCTTCCGACCCCGGAACCCACGGAGCTGTGTGCCCGGCAGCGCAGGGACGCATTATCACGGCGCACACCATATACTAACAAGCAACAGGTGGCCACCAGGTATTTAGCCAGGCCCTCACTCCCCCTCCATCACCCCCTGAAGAAGACTTGCTGGAAACACGTGTCGGGGTAGCCCCTGAGCACGTGTCATAACCCCCTTGTATGGGTGAGTTCTAGGGCTCAGTGACAGGCTTTAATGTGTTTTTTTACTGTACTTAACTATATATTTATTGTACCATGTTATGCCAGACTATGTCTATGTAAATTGCCTATGAACTGTATCCTTGCAATGGGGGTCTGTGACCTGTTCACCCTGTCTGTAACTTCCCTTGGTTTTTATACGTCCTCAGTAATTTACTGATTCACTAATATTACAATAAATTTATGCACTAGCATTTTGGTGGATCCTTTGACTTTATACTAAGTCTTGTAGCTATTGAACTCTGTTCTCAGGTTTTTATCATATTTTTGAGTTGTTGACCATGTGAGTCCATGATGTTTCCCTATATCCTTGTCTTAAACCTACACTGGTTGGCCACCTATCTCGATCCACGGTAAAAGGACAAATTTCCTTCTCTTCTAATGGTGTCACCCAAATGTTTTACAATGTAATCCTTCAAGAGGGTCGTTGTAGATCATTGCTGAAAATATCACCCTCAGACAATGCTGGTGGCAGAGGTATTAGCTCTCTTTACCACCAAGGGATAATGGGGAGAGACACAAACACCAGGTCCAACAGAGGTAGGGGGAAAATGTGCAGAAATTGGGCAATTTTCAATAAACCAGCACAACAGCAAGGCTGTCTGTGCCTGTAACAATGCCAAGGAGGGAGAAGTTGCAGAACATGGTCAAGGGGTACTTAAGTGACCATACGTGCATCCTTTCTGCTGCTTCAGTTCCCTTAATTATTGGGTGTCCAAGCTGAACACTTGGCTGACCTCTCCTTATACACCTAGGAGGTGCTAGCATGCCAGGTTGCTAGTGTGATGTCAGAGCGTGTTTTTAGATCCACTGGGTTAATCATCACTGATAGGCACATACACCTCTCAATGGAAAATGCAGACAGACTTACTTTGATTAAATTGCAAACAAGGATTGGATATCTCCACAGTTTATAATCCATCCAGATGACAGCAAGCCAACCTAAATTCACCCAAAATGCTGATTCTTCATGCTACTGCTGTTATCATCAACCAGTTCACATAAAAATCTGCTTCCTTCCTTTGTCAATCATGACTCAGCCAATAGGGAAATTTTTTTTTTAAATCCTATGCACATAGTGCAGTGGACAAACCAGGATAGTATCCCTACTCCAGTCTACCTACTATTTGTGATTGGAGACCCTTGGGATGGTGTCTTCCTGAGCCAAACTTCACTCAGCCCATAGGGCTAATTTTTACAAACCCTATGCATATTGTGTGGTGGACAAACCAGGAAAATATTCCAACTTTAGTCTAGCTACTATTTGTGATTGGAGACCCTTGGGATGGTGTCTTCCTGCGCCAACCTTCACTCAGCTCATAGTGCTAATTTCTACAAACCCAATGCACATTGTTCAGTGGACAAATGAGGACAGTATTCCTACTCTCTTCTGGTATACTCTTTGGAATATTGTCAATCACAATCTCTTAGCCATTTCGAGAAGCTTCTCCAACTCATCCTGGAGGGGGGTTCTATATATCCTTTGTCCATTGACTTGCAGAATTATATTTGCGCTCGTCATCATATTGAATAGTGCAGCTTTATTTTTTTGGTTCACAGAGCTCAACCAAACCTGAAAATCACAGGCCACACTCACTGCTACCTTCTATTACTCAATGTTGCTTGCCCTTTTCCCATGTCGCGTGCCCATTTCTCCATGTTTCTCTGCCCATTAATTAGTTAAATAATAGAGTGAGGGCCCTACAATATGTTTAAGTGAAAGCACTCTGAAATGTACAGAAGAGATACCTCCAAAATTTCTACAGTAGGGCACTTTCAAACATATGTTATAAGGCCACATGAGTTCTCTCACTAAACTCAAGTTTCTTGTCTACTACAGGTCCTCTGAATGTAGGGCCGCTGATTCACATGGCGGTGGAGGTAAAGTAGGAGGAAGAGGGTTTTAATCAACGCTGGAATGGGCACATTGTAAAGTGATATGGAATATGTATTCAGCTATAACAGTGTCAATGAGGGAGGGACCACAAATGTCCACATAACAGCAGTCCCCCCAAAACGTATGTTACAGGGACCCTTAGCAATCTCTGGTTTCCTGCCTACTTCAGGCCCTCTGAATATTTGAATTTAGGGCCGCAAATGTCATGAAGGTGGAAGAGGAAGATTTGATCCAATGCTAAAATGGGCACATTTTAAAGTGCTATGCAATATGTATTCCTCTATCACAGTGTCAATGAGGGAAAGACTGCCCAAATATTGAAGTAAGAGCAGTCCCTCCAAAACTTATGTTACAGGACCACCTGAGAACTCTGAGGTGAAAGATCAACATAACTACTGTTACGTTGTAGCTGGCCTTGGAAAGTGCTGGGCAATAGCTAACTAAAAATGATGTATGACAAAATGTATGAGTCAGGGCCCTCCCAATTGTAAAAGGAAAAAAAAGCTAAAAGAGTAGGTGTGAAGAAACACTAAAAGCAAACCTTTTTGGCCTGTTAAATGCGATTTAGGTTAGGTTTGGTACTTGTTTTTGTGTATTTGTAACAGTGGCGCAATCCTGCGACAAAGCTATTCCCATAAACCATAGCTGAGTCAGAAATGCCTGCAGGCTTATTCTCCAGGCTCTTCCCATTCTGTTTCATCACTTTTCCACCCATTTCAGGTTTTTCCTAAAACCCCAGACCCCTTTTTTAGAGTCCAACAGAAAATTGCTCGCATTTCCCATTGACTTACATTGTACTCACTATTCAGAATGAATACGTGATTATTATAAAGCACTTGTGACGAGTATAGCGATTGCGAATATTACAGTACTCGCTCATCACTAAATCTATGCATTTCACTTTATATATTGAATTACTGAAAAAAAAAAAAATTTTTGATGATATTCTAATACTTGAGATGCACCTGTATGTCACTTTTTTCACTTTTTGTGTAACAAGAAGATCAGAAGTGTTTGATATGTCTTTTTGTTCCTTTTATTGTTGGCCTAAATGAATTGTTAGCATCAATTATTGAATAAAAAAGTAAGATGTTATTTTTTGATAAAAGTTGGGAGAAATTATTTTACAAAAGAATCTCATTTTTTTTACCAGAGAACTGGGCTTCCAAAACAATTATCTTGCATAAGACCTATAGGCAATAAGAGGATGTAGCTATTGGTGCTTGCAGTTTATTTTTCATGCTGCCTTTATTTCCTTAGGAAGAGATGCAGTAGGAAAACATAAATCTTGCAGAGTGATGGGAATGAATATTTAATCCCTGTGGATTTCAAAGTAGTGAGCCTTATCCACTTTCTAAAACATCTTTTTTGTATGTGTTTTTATTAACAATGTGCAGTATAGGCTGCTCCACACAGTTCTCAGACACATTTATAAGAAGCCAGACAGTGAGATTTCAATTTCCTTACTGTAATGGGTTAATAAAGTAATAATAACTTGAGGTTGCAGAGGAAGTCTTGAAATCAGGATTATAATGCTTTTTTGTGCAATCCAAGTTTTGTGAGATATTTTTGGTTGACATTTTTAATAATAATCATAAATTCTACTTTAGACTAAGATTGCACAGTGAATCCATGCTTCATGAATCTGTCACACAAAGCTCTTACTTTTTTACTTTGCAAAAGCTTTGAAAAGGATTCTTTTCAAAATAAAAAAAATAGACAGTACTGACCTTTGTAATGCTCACAGGGTGAAAACCCAAGAGTCAACCCACTGGGCTGTGACACCAATTGCCAATTGGAGAATTGAACCTGGATGACCACCGAGTCTTCTGCTAAAGCCACAGGAGGTGGAGATCGGCTAAGCTGGCAGGTAGTCACCAGTTGAATCCACAAGTGGTCTCTGTACCATAATAGACTCCAGGGGTTGGCTCTTATGGACAGGTAGAGTATATAAATAGGTGCGGCCAGAGGAGTCAATGCAGGTAGGTGAGGCTCAGTGGGTATTGGCAGGTGTGGTGGGTATGAAGGAGTACAGTGGATCTTGGACAGGTGCAGGCGGATAAGGTTGGTACATGGCACAGCAGGTGCAGGTATAGGCAGGCGCAAGCTAGTATATGTGGCTTGGCAGGTGCAGATAGATACTAGGACGAGAAACAGGTTAAAGGATCAGAGGAAACGTTTTGACTTTGAAGGTTATTAATGAGTGGAACAGGCTGCCATGAGAAGTGGTGAGTTCTCCCTCCATGGAAGTCTGTAAACATGGGCTGGAAAGACATCTGTTTGTGATGATTTAGTGAATCCTGCTTTGAACAGTTGGCTGAACCAGATGACACAGTAGGTTCCTCCCAACTCTACTATTCTATGATTCTATGAGTCTATGAATCAAATCACAGGGACAGAATATTGGTATGGGGACCTGAAAACTAGCAATGCGTCTCTAGAAATAGACCACAATGCTCATTCACTTCCCAATGACGGAAGTGCCTTAAATACACTGTGCTTCTCAGCATATGTTTGAGAAGCACTTCCAGGTTAAGGTGTACTGACCCTCTAATAATAAAGAGTTATTTGCGCAGTTCCTAAGCACACTCCCAGGAGACCTGTGCAATGTGCACAGGCCCTGGAAGGAAATAACTGACTGGGTCCGATCAAATGCTGCAGGCCTGCTGGTGGTGTGAGTATACCGCAGACGTCAGTCTCCCATCTGTGGAGACACTGAAGTGACTACAATCCTGACCATGTTCTATAGGTCAAAGATCCCTAATTTAGTCTAAAAAAGGTCTTTAATATGATTTTAGCTAGAAAGCAGTGGTTAACAGTGTCAGATCATTTTCCAATTTGGAGCCTGTGAGTCAGGGTGAGGCCAGTTCTGAATTGCACTAGATATTCCAACTCCTTCCATTTGTATTTCAATGGTATTTGCATCTTCAATATGAATATGCAATTCATATGCATTATAATAAGTGAGGGAAAGTTGAGCATCATACTATGGGGTTGACTATGTTAGCATTATACTAAGTTGGGGGTCAATGTCAGGGCATCTTAATGTGAGTGGAGAAATTGTGGGGATATCAAGGAACACTGTTAGGGCATTATATTGTTACTGTTTTGTTTGATGTGGGTGCATTATAATGTAATAGGGGGCTGTAGGTTCATTATACTGTGTTTGGGCACTGTGGGGACATAATGCTTTATTGGGGGCACAGTGGCAGCATAATGCTCTGTTGGGGGCACTATAAAGACATATTTTGAGAGATTAAAAATTGGAAATACAGTCAATTAGTTTGCTTACAGTTATTTATTTATGTTACTGGATATTGCTAGTTTTCTGTCAGAAGGCCTAGATACTAAGAAGTGGTTACACAGTTACATAAGTTGAAAAAGACTTAAATCCGTAAAGTTCACCACTTCTTCACTATTATACATACATTGTCAAAAAATTATCTACAACCTACAATGCCCTTTTTTATGAGGAATGCACCCAGTCCTTTTTTAACAGCTTTTATAGTGTCTTCCATTAATGCCTCATGTGGTGGAGCTAATTTAATGTCCTTTCTTCCACCCATAGTGAGTTCCCACTGAGTTTTGCATAATCTTTTGAAGGAATAAGTCATGTGCCAGTCCTTTCTATTGACCAGACATGTATTTATACCTATAAATATCCCCTCTAAGCTGTTTGTTGTTCTAAGTTAAACAAGCCCAATTTTTCCAATGTCTTATAATATGAGACATTTTCCATCCCTTGTAATATTTGTTGCCCACCTTTGAACTGGCTCTAAATTCTGAATATCCTTTTTTGAATGTGGAGCCAAAAGTGAATCCTATATTCTAGATGTGGCCTTACAAGTGATTTGAAGAGGGGTAACAGCATGTTATCTTTTTCTTTAATACACCCTAAAATCTTGTGGGGGCATGGCCTGGAAGCTAATGGCAGCGGTCGCATAAGCCAGGAGCTCCCGTGAGCAATCTTGCATACCGGTTGCGGCACAACCCCGGCAGCAGATAAAGCCCCTGAAAGTAGGGGACATAAGCAGCACCCGAATAATGCCAAAAGGGTCCCCCAAACGCTGTACAGAGGCCCAGAAGGTGACTGATTTTTTTGCTGTGGAGCGACACCCGGAGCCCACACAGCACCTTGGTCCCCTGGAGCCTCCTCGCTTGTGTCCCGGAGCCCGGCAGAGCGCTCAGAGCGGGAGGACAAAGATGCCCCGATTACCCAGCATATGCTGCGAAGTCTTCTGGGATCCCTGTGCGGTGCTCTCTCCAAGATGATCTCCGAGCTGGCCTCCCTGGGTGAACGCACCTTGCATATCGAGGAAAAAATGGTGGAGTATGCCTCTGCACATAGCAATCTTTCAGATGATTATGCAGAAATGGACAGTATCTTACAATAGCTAAATTAAAAACTGTGGCACATGGAAGATCAGCTGAGAAGATGTAATATCAGAGTGAGGGGCATTTCTGCGGCAGTGGCTGATACAGAACTGTCCACCGTAGTTACAGCTTTCTTTCAACTTGTACTGCCAGATACTCCAGCAAGCGAAATAGGGATTGAGAAGCTATACAGGCTGCCCAAGCCCCCATATCAAGCAATCTCTCCCGAAGGATGTTCTGGTGTGCATGCTCAGTCTTCAGACCAAGGAGGCCATCTTTCAAGCCATGAGAAAATAACCCTTCCTCCCTGAACCCTTTGCTGCTTTCTTAGTTTATCCTGCTCTATCTGCAGGCACCTTGGCCAAACGCAGAGAATTTGTCCCATTTTGCAAGATCTTCAGGGAGAAGGGAATTTTTTTACAGTTGGAGCTGTCTAGTCAAGGTGAGATTTTGCTACAAGGGTGCCACTCAGTCGTTCCAATCCCTAAACTGCTGAAAAAAGCTCTGAAAACATGGAACATGCTGCCTGACTCTGGGGAGGACTCACCCTGTCTGGGCCCGACACGTGATAGCACTAAAGCCTACCAGTATTGGGAGAAAATGGGCTGATTGCATGCTCTTGGAATGCAGTTCTACCTTTCAAGCCAAAAGACACTCCTGGACCGACCTTTCTTGTTCTGGTTTTCATTACCATCGTTGGATTATAGTTATTTTCAGGATTCTGCCCCGTGGGTCAATAAGACTCGCCACAGGTTTTTATCTGGACCCTGACATTTGGTGGGTTCTCTGTGCCAGGATGCTCTTGACCCATTTACCCTTACCAGTGGGCTCATGCCAGTTTCTTTGGTTTACATACCCAATTTGAGTGAGGTAGTCAAGAAGACTGATTCCATCTTCCAGCATTAATATCACTTAGCTCTAGATCTTTGAGGTAAATGGGCTTCACTTGAGAGCTGGAAGATTTGGGCGGCTCATACTCTAGCGGATGCAATTCCACAAAGATGATTAATTACATCCCCCTTCCTGATGTACTTGCCTTACATTGCTTTATACTGTTTATCTTTGAATGCTTGGATACTGTGTAGGACCTTCTCCCCCCTTCCATCATATCATTGCCCTCTTTACCCCCTCTCCCCTCCCCAACTCCCCTGCTAAGGTTGGTGTAATGACTCTGCTTTGTTTGTTTAATTAAAACTCAATAATCATTTAATGTTTTAATAAAATCTTGTTTGCTTTAGCAGCTGCTGCTTGACATTGAGTACTGCTGCTGCTCAGCTTACTTGTACCCAAAATACACAAGTCCTCCTCCTGTTCTTTAGTCCTGAGTTAACTTCCATTTATTTTATATGTACCATTGGGATTACTCTGGACTAGGTACATTACTCTAAATGTATCGATATTAAATATCTTGCCAAGCATTTGATCATTCACAAATCTTATCCAGATCAATTTGTAATATTGTTAACTAAGACTTAAGAGTTTTCTTCAGAGAAGAACTTCTCACATAAGAAATACTCACCCACATATGATGGTGCATTTAGGAAGTTGACGAAATTTTATAAGGAATAGATACTTTTGTGATGGGAGGTGCAGTGTTTTGAATGGTGCATTAAGAATAATGTAGTACTACATGAATTACATATCACTCTTCTACCATCTGCATGCTATAAAATTGATGTCCAGCTAGGAAATAGAAACCACAAACAGTTGGCTTAGGTTTTTCTGTCAGAGAGAGGCAAATTGTATTTACTAAAATATAAATGAGACAGCAGGTATACCTCACAACAATTTTAAAACCAAAGCTGAACTTGAAACTAAAGAAAACACTCCTCAAAATACTATTGAGAGATTTCAATATCTCAGAGAAAGCAAACACTAACAATATCTCAGAGATCTCCATGATTTTAAAGAGAGAAAGCTATATCAAGTATTGAAAGAGAGCTTGGAGTAAAGGAATAAGAATACTGACATCTCTTCAACAAATACTAAATATTCAAATAAGAAGATTAACACCAAGGCAAAGAGGGAAGTAGAGTAAGAGGTAGATTCAGGGGCAATTACAGGAACAGTGAATTTTTGGACAAGAACCATTGCCTCTGAAACCACAATCAGCAGACTTGAGATTAAACATCAGATCACAAATCATCAATATCAAATTAAACCCTTTATGTTGTGGAGATAATGGTCCTGAATAAGGGAATGTCCTTCATACTAATAAGAGATTTTTGACTATTTAAATTGATGAAGGACTTAGGGCCACGTTACACACACAGATATATTGGTCACAGATCTCTTGTTGCAGTGAAATCATGGACACATTGCTCCATTTTGTGGCTGTGTACAATGGAACAATGTGTCCATGATTTCACTGCAACCAGAGATCTGTGACCAATATATCTATGTGTGTAACGTTGCCTTTACACTTGCGAGAAAGCTCAAATGGCGAAATCAGCTTGCTCAACAAAAACAAACACCTATACACTGACTTAAGCATCCCATCAAATTAACTTTCAGACATTAGAGAGTTAGCATCTTTGAACTACCTCCTATCTGGTTTAAGTGGTAATGGGCTCTTTACCTTAAAAAGTTAAAGTAATTAGATTACTAAAGCAACAGTGTATGTATAAGGCTGGGGTTCCACATAGAAATCCGTTTTTGGAAGTGATTTTCATCACCAATCCGTTTTTTATAGGGTGCTTTTTGAGCCTCCTGCACCTCTGAACGTTTTTGGACTTAGTCATTTTTTCATTAAAAACGCATGTGCGTTAACGCATGCGTTAACGCAAGTGCCTATATGTGCCATGCGTTAACGCATGCGTTTCCCATAGGGCCCATGTTAAAAAAACGCATGAAAACGCATGCGTTTTTTAACTGATGCCAAAAACGTTGCATGCAACGTTTTTGACTCAAAAACGGACAGGGCAATGTTTTGAGCTCCAGAGAAAAACGGACAGGGTGTTTATTACATCCAATCCGTTTTTCTGTCAGTTTTTGGACTTAGAAAAAAAAATGAGAAAACTGAAGCCAAAAACGGACTGAGGGCTTATGTGGAACCCCAGCCTAACCCATTGAGGTATTTACAAACTTAATTTTCAGGGAGCTACTTGAAATCAACGAATATTAACGTAGTCAAATTTCTCCAGAGACCACATGCAAATGCTAAGAGAATGACAACATTATTATCATTAAACCTCCGGAATAAGGGGGTTTTGGTCATTACGGATGTATCACCACATAGGGAGATGGGTCTAGAATTTCTGGTGGATAAAGAGGGTCATGTAATCTATCTATGAATCCCAAGACTTCCCTGCTTTTAAAATCAACCTATTTTCTAACTGGCTAAAAAAAAGAAATAGTATATTGATTTTTATATGTTAAGTCCTCTAGCTTAAAAGCATGGTTGCACAATGCCCCTTTTAAATCACTGCAGAATTTCATATTTCACATTCATATATTAAATGTATATAGGGTAGCATTACAAAATATACAACAAAATATACATTTTTAAATACAAAGGTTTGCACAAAATGCAAACAGTCAGGAAAAAAGTAGCCTAATCAGTATACTCCCATCCTGTTTGTAGGATGTAAAGTGGCACAAGGGGAAAGCTTAAATGAAATAATAAAGACTTACTGGGTATGTGAAGGTCAGCTAATTCATCTAGTCCTACCACTCCAATGCACGTTTCTTGAGAACTTCCTCAGGAGTGTGAATAAAAGTTATTTGGTGGGAATAAAAGTTAGTTTTTAAGCCCTCTACTTTTTTTTCTCTGTTATTTTGTTGTATTATAAATGTGACATGTGACAATGGAGCTCAACAACTCAACACAACTGTTAAAAATTATTGGGCAATTCTCAAAATGGATGCTGACCTGATGGACAGCATAGGGTTGACACCATAGATTGTAATTTGGAAAGATCACCCAATTGAAGACTGAATAGTGTAAAGCCATTTTTGCCCCAACCACCAAACAGTACCAGGTAGACTAAAATGATGCTTCAGATATAGTGGATGTGTGTTATGCAACAATATTACACAAGATAAATCCTTAAACAGCTCAGTTACAAGGGCAAAATTTGTGATCTGAGAATTCATTAATTGCAGGTTCACCAAACATGTGATCTTCAAGGCCACATGTGTCTGTGAGATTAAATAAGTGGTAAAAACAAGTTGAGGAGAATGAGAAAACATATTTTGAACATTATTCACGATAGGGATACACCAATTGCCAGGCACATTAAACTTATGCAAGGGAGAGATACGAAAGTTAGCAGATTTACAGGAATTTAATTGGTCAAACAACAGGAGAAACATGAACAAACTGTTACTACAGAAAGAAACAATTACACAATTATAATTACAAACAACTACACCCAAAGGACTCAATGAGCAGGTTCATTTTAGCAGCTTCATTGAAAAATCCACCCCCACATCTTTCACTTACCAATAATGCCCTGTACTACATAGATATTGATCTTCTGGATCACTCTGGTCAGTCTGGGTAACTGACCTACAAATCTACTATATTTGTTAAGTGCCTTAATAAATGTTTTAGATTTTCTGTTTTGCTTTTGCATAATAACTCTTCTATCTGATAAGGGGAAGCATTATCTCTGATTTAAGGGAAGCCCCTCACATAAGAATAAGATTCACCTACCCTTTAAGAGAGGAAAATCTCAGGCCTGTGGGCCAAACAGGTATATTTTTTTTTTGGACCTTTGAGTTCATGGGCCTCATCTATGTCCCTCACGTTATCTATACTAGTGCCTATGTTTTGTATAATAATTGTTAGAAAGGTGTTATATATACAGTATTAAGATTTAGCATGTTTCTCCACCCCCAATAATCATCTACTTCTCTGTCAGTAAAATGGTGATACCCTTATGGTACCTTTACACGCCGCCACAGGAAGGTAGAAACCGCTAGGCATCAGACACAATTGTGCCTGTTGCCTTGAAAACACCGCGAAGTGGCGGCGTGTAATTCAGGAAGTTCCTTCCTGTGTCTTCAGGTACCTGTGTCTGAGCCGTGCTCAAAAACAGGAAGGCATAATCCCCATGGTGGCGGCGTGTAATCGGGGCACAGGGAAGGTATTTGCGTGCCCTAGTGAATTCCCTGGGGTGTGACACAGCGTCATGTATACCACGCCCCACCAGCTAACATTGGTGGGGGCTACTGTGTAACCATTGGCTGTCCCTGCACAGGGCGCCATATTCAACGAGCTGACCAGTCACACTACACATTTGCAATAGCGTCATGTATTAGCCAGCCTTCCTGCGCAGGCTGGCCAATCATGATGTTATTGCATTGTGTAATCACCGTATGAGCGTCAAGTAATACACAACTCTGTCACGCCTATGTCCTTGCGGCGCTCAATATGTACGCCCATATTCCCTTGTGGTAGCGGCGTGTAAATCAGGGAAGGTGCTCCACAGAAGGTAACCCGCGGCACCCGTCGGCACTTCCGGGGAACGCAAATACCTTCTGTGGAGCACTTTGTGGCGGCGTGTATAGGCGGCATCAGGGATCGTTAGGCACCGTTGCAAACGCGCGCATGCACGTGCGATGCCTGCCTGTTGCTGCCCTCTGTGGTGGCGTGTAAAGGTACCATTATGTTGTGAAGGGACAATTATAATTGTTGGTCTCTATCACTATGGAGGCACCACCTGGAGATCACTTCATAAAGGAGGATCTTGGTGGAAGTCCAGGACCAGCCTATAGTAGTTATGTGGGCCTTGATCCAATAGGCAGTCTTCATGACTATGGAGATGATCCCCAGTGATGTGTTGGTGATTGTACCATAAAAGGGTTTAACTTTGGTAGAACCAAATTACATATTATAGCCAGACTTATAAAAAAAAATGTATAAAAATGTATGGAATCCAGACTGGGGATAAGATATTTTTACCTTTCCCAGGAAGTGTGGTCAGACACCTAGCACCAGGAGCCATAATTGTATACTATACAAACCCTACACAGGACCATTACAGGTTCTTCCCCATTTTTTTAAGGTGATTCAACACTTTGCATAGAATAGAGGGCATACCTGTCACTACAGGAACCTGGATTTTTCTGTAACCTCTCAACTAACTAGTACACATTTTTCAGAACTACTTTACATCTTTTTGCTCCCATCATGCACACATGACCCTTCATTGTTAAGGAAAAAACTGTTAAGATGGATGTATCTTTCTGGGGAAACTTAGTCTAGTCCCACACTTGGGTACTACCCTTGTTTGGGCAGAAGCCACAACATGGGGCAGAACAGAACAAGACATTGAATGAAAAGTGTTTCTTTGCATCTGCACTGTTCCTTGGGGCTATTCTGACTACTATTCTCATTTTTTTTGATTGGTGAGATTGAAGCACTTTAAACTGACAGTTTACCAATTTGCACTATATGCAGTAAAACCTTAGTTTTCGTTGACTACAATTATCACCGGATTCCGCTTTCGTAGATTTTTTCTGCAAAAAATTTGTCTCGCTTTTCGATGGTTGCTTTAAATTTGTATGACTTTGATGCTCATTTTATGAAAAGAAAGGGTGACCTACGCGTTGTCCTGCTCAGTGTGGCATTGGTTTTCATTATGTTAGAATCACTCCGCATGCCTAGCATGGTTTAGTTTCAAAATGTATGTATGGATTTACATTGATTTATATGAAATTAATTGCCTTGGTGTTTGTCAGTTTTAAATTTTGCTGATTGTTTTCAGACTGATTATTGACATAAACTGAGGTATAACTACATTATTATTAGTGATGAGTCAGCACCAAACTGCTTGAGTGCTCATAACTCGAATCAAGCATGTCAGATATTTGGACAGGTTTGATTCAAGTAACGAGTTAAGTGGAAGTCAATGGGTAACAAAAGCATTTTTCTGGCAGACCCTACCTGGAGGGTTGAAGGAGACAGCACTAAGATGTAAAGGAAAGAGCATAAAGAAGATATTTGGACATATATCTGACTCCCAGGTTGTTGCTGGGAAGTAAATAAATAAGTATTTAAAAAAAAAAAAAGGCGTGGGGTCACCTCCATTTTTAATGACTAGCCAAGGTAGAGCAAACAGCTTCAGGCTGGTATTATCAGTCTGCGATGGCCCATGGTAATTTGCATTTCCAGACTAAATAAATAAGCCTATAACCTCACCTTAATTGACGAATCAAACCACTCCAGAATTCTGGCCATTTCCTGATTTCCTAATTCCGTAGAAGCATTGGTATCTGGGTTAATACTTTTTGGCATTTCTTTTATCCATGGCAGTTAACATGAACCCCAGTGGTTTCTAATGAAGAGGGTTCTATTAGAAGGTGTCTGATATACACCTCTCCATTACTAACACCAGGGCTTGATGTCAGCTGACTTTTCACATGCCTGCTAACCTATAAAAATCATGTTATATGTTTATTTTACTGTGTGATCAACATCTTAAAAATGAAGCCCAACATTTTTGGCATTTTGCAATACATTGTATGGTGATAAAATGGTGTGTGTTTTCAAAACTACAATTACTCCAGCAAAAAACAAGTATTCATATGGCATGTCAAAAAAAAGTTATCCCTCTTGGAAAAAAAGGAAGAAAAAAATGAAAGCATGAAAAAAAATTGCTTTGGTGTTGATGGGTTATTGCTTTTTGCTTATCAATTTGTGGTCGGACTTTTTGTTTTTATTGTGCTTTGATATGAGCCATGCTTTCTTTGAAAAGGCACTGCTAAAATTTTGATTAGAAAATATGTAAATTAAGCACAGTACAGTGATTGGAAAGTGAAATATTAATCAATATATACTCCCTTGTATAACCTATGTAACACTTTAATTAGTGCAGATACTTGCTAAAGAGCAGTCCTTATTTGAAATGAATCTATTAGCACAAAGGCTAGATGACCTATATTGTGTTCCTTTTAACCATTTTAATTAATTGAGCACTTGCAAGAGAAGTGATATCAGCCAAAATATGTGCATAGACTTAAAAGAAGATTTCAGACTATGCCACACCGTGTATGCTAATAACGTCTGGGTAAGAATAAGGTAATCTCATAGATGCCAGTGCCTGTTCTTCTACTAGAAACAAGTAAATCACAATCTTATTTTAGTCTTCAAAAACATTAGTTCACCCCTGTTACCTACAGAACAGCAGAAACATGCAAATTGACTGTTGTGTTATATTACTGTATCTAAATTAAGGAATGTGCAAGCATCGAGCATTTACAGGAGTTTTTTTGCACCAAAAACTAGACTATTGGCAGGAAAAAGGCTAGATAAAATGCACGTGATTTTAACATAATTTTATGTTCACTGTTCATGGGGATTTAAATTTAGGGGGAGGGTGGTTATGATAGAAAAACAATAGAACAACAATAAAAAAACAGTAAAAGAATTGATATGCTGGAGAATTAAAAAACTCTTTGATAGTTCAATCGACGAGAAAAAAATAACCATGTTTATTAGATTTCAGAAATCGTATTCACTTTGCTGGTACTGTTAAGTACAGCATTTCTTACATTTGAAAAACATGCAGAAAATTGCAGGTGTGAACATGGCCTAACTGGTTTAAATTTACTAGTGATCCACTATCCACTAGATCAGGGCAACATAAGGCTATGGTCAGACCTGTGTCTGCCCCTAGCCTGGCGGATCCGGTAAAAACTTGGAAATTTTCTGCCTCAGCGCATAGCGCTACCAGGAGGTAACGCTATGTGCCGCCAGGCAATAGATCTCAATGGCAACTGGATGCTTGCAGCAGCCTCCAGCTCCATAGAGATCTCCCAGATATGCGCTTTTGCAGAGCGCACAGGAAACGCTGTTTGCAGCTTTTTCCTGAGCGCTCTGCAAATGCTCAAGTGTTGAAGATCTCTGTGGAACCGGAGGCTGTGGTAAGTGTCCGGTTGCCATAGAGATCAATAAACAGGCAGCGCATAGCGTTACCTGCTGGTAACACTATGCGCTGAGACAGAAAAAGGTTTTGAAATTACTTACTTCCATTTTCCCAAAGGCCACCACTGTCTAGAAAAAAAAATATACTGCTTAATGAAAAGAAAAGCACTGCTGACAATTCTCATGATTGTCCACAAGATGATGATATATAGTGTGTTTTTATTGTCTACACATTAAAAAAGTCCTACTGACTTCTACCTCGAGACATATTTGTTCCTTTAGTTTGTCCTGAGGAAGAAGTCGGTAGGCAGGAGAGTACCTACAATAGGTGCATAGTGTCCAATCGCACATGGGCCCTAGAGCAAAAGGGGGCCCAAATGTCCCTTTGGCCTATAGAAAAACGCTAATGCTATTAAATATTTGCAACAATTGGGGCCAAATTGGAGCTTCAAGCTATGTCACTGTCAGTAGGACTCTGAAACATGTAGACAAAAAATAAAAACACTTTATATCTTCATTTTGTGGACCATCATTGGAACTGTCAACCTTGCAGAGAAATCCACACTACTCCTTTAAATTACTTGTGGGTCTGCAGCAGCTGACTGTCAAAGCAAATACAGTGAATGTGTTTCACACAACCTGTCCAGAACAGCTCCAAGTTTATTCTCAAATTTGTTTGTGGGATAAGACTCTATTGCACCTTATGTTTCTCTTTAGCACATCTCCAGAAAGAAAAATTTACCTCTCAAACAGAAATCTAAGTTTTTTTTTCTAGAATCATATGGTAATGATTTTAATTTCCTACTTCACGTAAACTCACCTTTTCAAGCTGTGTGACACACAGCAAGACCTGCACTTTAAGGGGTTTCCCCATTCACAAAGTTAATTTTAAAGTTCATTTAAATTAATAATCTTGAAATAATAAATATAATGGCTATATAAGTATAGTCTGTCGGTTTGTTCTAATATCTTTGTATTTTTGTAGAGTAGTGTCATTAACCTTCCTAGCGTTATTCCCGAGCCTGACTCGGGGTTAACATTCACTACCAGAAGCGTTAACCCCGAGTCAGGCTCGGGCTTACCCGCGTTCGCGGCAGATGCGGTAAAAAAACCGCATCTGCCGCACTTGCCGCACTTGCCGCATAGCTGCCGCACTTGTGCCGCACTCGCGGCGCGGTTGCGGCGCGGTTGCGGTAATCTGCATAGTAAAGGGAACCATGCAGTAGACATGAGATAATGATTGTATACACTTACATGAGGGCGTCTCCCTGTGTGTGCTGGCACTTGTGAGCTGTGTTCGTCATGCCTGCTCTCCCCCTCCCTTATGCCCGCCCCCTCTCAGCCTGCTATAGTGATGTGAGGCTGATCTCGTCATAAAGGGGCGGGGCTACCGGGATGCGCGATTTAGCCCCGCCCCTTTATGACGAGATCAGCCTCACATCACTATAGCAGGCTGAGAGGGGGCGGGCATAAGGGAGGGGGAGAGCAGGCATGACGAACACAGCTCACAAGTGCCAGCACACACAGGGAGACGCCCTCATGTAAGTGTATACAATCATTATCTCATGTCTACTGCATGGTTCCCTTTACTATGCAGATTACCGCAACCGCGCCGCAACCGCGCCGCGAGTGCGGCACAAGTGCGGCAGCTATGCGGCAAGTGCGGCAAGTGCGGCAGATGCGGTTTTTTTTACCGCATCTGCCGCGAACGCGGGTAAGCCCGCTTTTAGCAACAAAAACCAGGCCTAAACAGACCGCCAGGGAGGTTAAACAAATCCCGAAGACGTGTTTTTTTTTTCAGTGTCATGTTTGAAAGTCACCCATACAAATGTATGAGACTGAAACAACCACATATAGCAAATGAATAGCATCAGGGTAAAATCCGACAGCTGTACTTGTACATTGCAGTAAAAAAGAAAAGCTTTGCTAATTTTTTTTCATACTTGAAAATCACTGATGAAACCCTGATTGTAAAAACATACTTAGGCTTGTTCCACACCTCTGCGCCTGGCCTGGCCACATCACCTGCGCCAGCCTGGTCCCGCTGGTGCAGGTGCAGGTGCAGAGGTGATTTGGGGCACTGTGGGGCCGCGTTTGGAGCTTTTGTAAACGCATACCTAGTGCCCTCTGTGCGCTCGGCTGCGCTCGATGCCCCCATTATAGCCTATGAAATGATGGGAGTGCTGGTGTATCACGGTCCGCGCTGCTGTAGTGTGGATAAAACTCACCAAAGAGCCAAAAGCATTTTCATCCTTTATTTCCTCCTCTTTCCTACGCGTTTCAGCGCCACACACATAAAAAGGTCCCCTAAAATTAGGTGCTTCACCTCAAATACATTTTACCTTGCAAAATATCGCAACAGATTAAACTGTGTCGATATTTTTGTAGTGAATCAGCACAACCAATATTTTATGGCAAAAATTACTTTATTAATTAAAATTAAAAATAATTCATATAAAAATTATTATCATATACAACATGTCCTAAGCGGGAACACAGTCCCTATCATGCACAAAGTACTTGGGTGGGCTAAAAAAACAGCACAAAAGTAGCAGCAAATTACTAACAGGGGAGCAGAAATAATATATTCACAGCACCAACACACTTATATTAAAACGGTCACTAAATGATCATATGTTAAATACTAGGGTGTTCAAATTACCTGGTGCCAAAATGGACTCCTTTGGACCCCTGACTGCCACAGTGCTCCTGCCTCAATCCCACAGCCGACGTACGTTTCAACGTAATGTTTTCCTCAGGGCGTGCATATCCCTGAGGAAGGCGCCGGGTGTGGCGCTGAAACGCGTAGGAAAGAGGAGGAAATAAAGGATGAAAATGCTTTTGGCTCTTTGGTGAGTTTTATCCACACTACAGCAGCGCGGACCGTGATACACCAGCACTCCCATCATTTCTTGGATTCAAACCACTATCCAGTGGTCGGTGGAGGTCCTGCAGCAGCTGGAACATAGATTCCAAAAACGCCTTCAAACCAGTTGTGGGGTCACGACTGGACCAGGTGAGCAGCTTCACAGCACCACCAGCACACACAAGTGTCACTAGTGATAGGGCACTATTGCGCCTCTTGTCCCCCTCCCTATTTTTCTTTTTACATTATAGCCTATGGCCGAGCACAGCCGAGCTCGTGCTCTGTATAGTGAGAATCGCAAGTGAAAGTGGCAGAGCGCACGGCGCATGCACCTGTGACTTAGCACCCGGAAACGCCCAATTGGGCATTTCCAGGTGCTAAGTGACAGGCGCATGCACCGTGCGCTCTGCCACTTTCACTTGCGATTCTCACTATACAGAGCGTGCTTTTTGACAGCTCAAAACCGGATCAGGATTTCAAAATGTTGCTACAAATGTGACCCTAGCCTTAAAAAGAACCCAAACTCCAGGAAAATTGCACTTTATGAACATAGCCATAAGAACCCTCATTTTCCTTGAAAATATGTTTTGAACTATCTGTGAAGTCAATTAAACATATTTTGAGCACTGCAGTGCAAATGCAGCCTTTTAAACCTATTTATGACCCATGACATATATTACATCATATTTTGTGTCTCTATCCTTGATGCAGGCTGCAGGCTGGCATGACAAGCCCACATCTCTCCCCACATGTCAGCTGATATAATCAGCCAAGTGCCTCTAACATTTGCGGTTGGACCAAATGTCCACCTGTGGCTGATAATCAGGTAAATCCCTCTATCAATCTCACATGGCATGGATGGCTTCTCATTACAGCCTGGGGTCAACTGATGACCCCTGGGCCTGTAATCAGATCTTCCTGTGAACGTCATCTGCGAGCCAGCATTCATAGGAGATCCTGATTTCTGCTATAAGGAGCAGTTCAAGCCCTAATACCAGAAGTACAGTCTAATAATAAGGGTGGAAACACACAATCCTATGAAAAATCTGACCATTTCTCATCCAGGATAGTAGGACAAGTGACATCCATATTGTGTTCCATGTGGCATGCGAGTGCAATGCAATTGTGCGTTTTTTCTCTGCTAATATCCATGTGACATCCATGTGTAATGCATTTTTTACATGGTCTTTCCCATGATATAAAAATTTGAGGTTAGATAATTTTGCTTGAACATGTTCGCCAATTTCAAATTCGATCAAACGTAACCAATTCAGCTCGAGGATCAGAAACCCAAACACTACACCAAATGTTGTCAAATATATTTTTGTTCATGAACAAGTTTGAAATTTAAAATGGCCCTAAAACTTTACCTGTTTATTTGGGGCCAAAGTGCTCGCCAATGGTTAGGAGTGTCCTCAGCCATCAGGTTTACTGGCTTGTATCAAGGTGTAGACTTTTTTGGAGCTTTAAATAAATTTTTTAAGCTCCCTGGAGTTTGAAGGTGTTTTTGACACCTGCTGGTTGTGAATCTTGGAAATAGTGAAAGATGTGGCATCAGCTGGTAAGTCCTGAATAAACCTATTTGTTTTCATCATGTCTCCTACAAAGATGTTACGCTTCAATAATGACAGCACCTAACTGCAAGCCCAGTTGTTATACCTGGTGACCTGGGGAATTGGATTTGTGATGTTAGTTCTGTAGCCACCACATAGAGGGATTAATTAGGAGTTAGGCATTAGGCAACAAGATTGTACAAACATTAAAATCCAATAGTGATTGCTCGGGTCTGAATTCTGTCATTCATTAAAAGAGGCGTGCCTCTTAAGGAAAGCAAACACCCAAAGCCATTGAACTCAGTCGGTGTTTCCCCTCTATCTTACCTGTGCAGTTCCTGTACCACACATGTACACTGTCTGCTACTACAGCTCAACTTGGTACCGTGAAAGGCATTATACAGTACTTTGGAAATAGATCCTGCAAGGCATGACTGACCTGGACTCAGAAGATGTCATCTTCCTCACCACCCAAGTGCGGCCAAGGTGTGTCTTGGTTCACCAGCCAGATGCACCCAAACCAAGAGGACCTGTCTGTGTTCCTCAAGCTGGTCCTGTCTGTCTGATAGGATGTGGTCATCCCCTAGTTCCTAAATCTTCCTCTCCAGCGGTGGCCAACATGGAGTGTGCTGGGGGCAGGTGGGGGTAGACAATGTCCCTAGAGGATTAGCCCCTGTAATACCCCAAAACTGTCTGACAGTGGAGTAGCAAGAAAAACTGCAACAACCTTCCAGGGCATGGCAGAAAATGATAAGAGCCAATTTCAGTGTACCTTTGTAGAGGCATGTTGGGGTGCCTGTGAGATAGCGACTCATCCCTTAGTTGGCATTTTGGACTAGAGAAGGACTTGTTTAAGTTGTTTTTCTTTCATCTCTTCCTTAACCAAGTTAAGAGATGTTAAAGTTATATTTTCCTTCCCAAATGTTGTGCCATTTGCGCTTCTCCCTAGTGGGCATGAATGCAGCCTTTGGGGTTCAACCTAAGAGATTAATGGGCTCTACCCTTCATGGCCTTCCCCCACTTTAACAGTATGTGTGCTGCTACTGATAGTTGTGTGACGCTTTCGTTATATTTATATACTATGTATATTGTTATGTTTGTGAGTTAGTCTGTGTGTTGCAGTAAAGTTTTTTTTAGTTTACTCCTTGTGTGCTGGACTGTTTCTGCAAACAGGTGCTTTGATAGTGCCCTAAAGAAACTGGTTGAATTTCTTTTTCCTGCCCCAAAACTCTTTGCTGGCTTCAGGATAGACATAATATTTTCAAAATCTGTTTGCAAAAATGAAATAAAAAACATGGCGAGGCAACAATGGGATTCCTTGCTGCGTAATGCTGGTTGTGTTACCTGACGTAAAATAAATAATAAAAAAAGTGTTGGCTCTGCCCTATTTTTAATTACCAGCCAAGGTTGAACTAGGCAGCTGAAAGCTGCGGGTGAGGGCTCATCATTTTTGGGACCCCCATGCTATAGAATAGCAGCCCCGAACTGCCCCAAATATTGGCACATTCATAAGAAGATCCAATTCCTGGTGATTTACCCATCTGTTCCAGCTGCATGTAGCAGTGTGTTAATGCCAGCTTTATATACCAGCTGCCATTAAGCCAGAAATTCTTAATGTCTGGCCAAAGTTAGACCCAGCCATTAAGAATTTCAAGTAAATAGTAAAGAAGGCACAGCACAGAGAGAAAACATTTTATAGAAATAAAAACCACAAACACGTATCTGGACTCAATCTTTATTAACCCTTATTACCCAGTTTGCCACCGCTACATGGCAAATCGAGGAGCCGTGTAAAGTGTCAGAAATCCCAATAATGATGGGACCTCACCCCGCTGAAATACCAGCTCTCAGCTGCCTAGTTTTACCTTGGCTGGCAAATAGAAACAGGGTGAAGCCCTATGCATATTTTTTTCAATTATTCATTTCTTTTACACACTATGATGTCTGGTTGGTTGCCATACACTAATGTGTCTGACAACCAAGCACAGACACCATCCAGATTGTGGAAATGCAATCTGACTGCAACAGCCAATTACAGACGCTCTAACAGAGCATGAGTATCTGTGATTGGCTGTTGCCATTCAGTGAAATAATATGCATGGGTGGGACCAGAAGTATGCTAGAGGTAAGCGGACACGGAGCAAGCAACAAGCAGCAGGAGATTGGTAAGATGATCTGTGTGAGTGTGTGTGTGTGTTATTTGAACGTGTTTGGCAGCTTTTGGACATCTTTGAAGGTGTGTTCTATTGTGTTTCATGTTGACTGCCATTAATAACAATAATAATAATAATGATTATTATTTTATTTATATAGCACCAACATATTCTGCAGCACTTTACAATTTAAAGGGGGCATGTAAAGACAAATACAGACAATGTAGAGTAACACAAAATTCAACAGATGCCATGAGTTAGAGGGCCCTTCTCGCAAGCTTACAATCTATGAGTGTATGGAGTGTGCGTGTGAAGCAGTGAATATCTACTTTCTTTCATTGCTGGTACAGGTGATCAGTTAATCATTGCTGTTTAAGCTCATTTATTATGCACTGATCCTCTCTACCTCTCAGCTTCAGTGCTGAGAGGTGATGGGTAGGAATAGCAGTGAATATTAAATGAGCATTATCACCGATTTGTGCGCTTTAACCTGCTTCCGCTGCCGATGACACATTCCATCACCGCTGCCCACCCCACAGCCACAGCCCCACAGCATATATCCAGACTATTAGATGCACCCCCACTTCCACCCAAATTTGGTTGGAAAAAGTGTGTTTTATGGTCAAAAAAATACAGTGCTTTACAGAAAATAACAAAAATGAATATTGTATATCTAGAGGGTTGAGAATGCGCACATAGGGTCTTTCTTTTGGCGGTAACAGGTGAATCAGATTTAATCACTGTGTTGTTTAAGCTAAATAGCATAATCGCTCAACCCTCAGCTTCAGGTGCTACGAGGTGATGGTGTGGGAATCAGTGAATATTAAAGTACTTAATTTACCGACTGTGCCGGGAAATTAACCACGCTGGCGCTGAGTATGATAGTATTCCATCAGCGCTCGCACCCCACGTACAGCCTCCATCAGGAATATCGAGACATCTAGATGCACCCCACCTTAAATACCACCCCTCAAGTATTGTTGGAAAAGTTTTTCTTTGGCAAGAAAAATTAAGGGGCTTTACAGAAAATACCAAAAATGAATATTGGGCTGTTCAAAAAAATAGCAGTATCTGCAGTTGCCTTTAAAAACTTAAAATATGTACTCCTTTCCTTTTTGTTTAGGATTTAGCATTCCTGTGAATCACTAACCTTATATTTAGTTACTGCTTCACATCTATTTTGCATAGCGTTAACTAACTTCTAACACCTGTCAGCTATTATTCCAACTACATCACACAATTTATTTTCATTTGTTAGCTTTTCCTCAGAAACAACATATTTGATGTCACCCCACAAGTGTTCCATTGGATTAAAGTCCAGGGATTGGGCTGGACACGCCATAACCTCAATTTTGTTGGACTGGAACCACGATTTTACTTATTTCTGGTGTGTTTAGGGTCATTGTACTGTTGAATCATCCATTTCAAATGCATTTTCTCTTCACTGTAAGCCAACATGACCTCTTCAGGTATTTTGATATTTGCAAACTGGTCCATGATCCCTGGTATGCCTTAAATAGGCCCATCACCATAGTAAGAGAAACATGATCAGATCATGATGCTTGCATCCCCATGCTTCACTGTATTGTGGCTTGATTTCAGAGTTTGAAGGTCATGTGACAAACTGTCTACAGCCCTTAGCCCAAAATGAAAAATGTGACTTTTATCAGTCCACTAAATATTTATTATTTTTAGACCAGTTGATCTGTTCTTTGGCAAATTGTATCCATGTCAGTACATGTCAAAGTGGGACTTTGCTGTGACTTCTTGCTAATAGATTAGCTTCACACAGGCGTCTTCTGACTGTCACAGTACTCACAGGTAACTTGAGACTGTCTTTATTATCATAGAGATGATCATTGACTGAGCCTTTGCCATTCTGGCTATTTTAATCCATTCAAATTGTAGTTTTCTATATTTTTCCATGTCTTTCTGGTTTTGCTTTTCATGTTAATACATTGGAGATCATTTTAGCTGAACAGCCTATCATTGTCTACACTTCTTTCTAGGTTTTACCCTCTCCAATTAACTTTTTAATCAAAGTACGCTGTTCTTCTGAACAATGTCTTGAATGACCCATATTTCTAAGGCGTTCAAGTAAAACTGCATGTACACCAGTTTCTTCACAGAATGATTGACCTCACTAATTGAACTCCACACTGCTATTATTTTGAACACACCCCTTTTCAGTCAATTATTCAAATACACAGACTCAAAAACATGCAGATCATGAATACCGAGTCTGTTGGTCTTCCAAGAATTTACTGCACCAATTGGTAAATTCTTTGACATGTGGTAATATAATTTATACCAAAACATTGACTAATCTGTTTAGTCATATTGGACTGCTATTATTTTGAACACTACAGTAGGTTTTCACCGATATACGAGTTTTTAAGTTATTCAGTATTAATTATAGTAAAGAAGAGGGGATAACTTTATTTATTCTTGTTTATAGTTTAATGGTTAAAAAAGCACATTAGTGACAATTAGTGTATAGTGCAAACTGTGTTTAAAAGACTTCCCACCCCCAATGACAAACTACATAAACTACCCACGAGGTGGTGTCTAGACCGAGGTCTAAGGTTTGGATGACGTCACGATGTGGTCAAAAAAGGGGGTTTTGGATGCGGTCACCTGAGGGCCCACCGACACACTGTGCGTCTAAGGTGGTCACAAAGGTTCCTACATATGGTCAGATACTAGTCAACCAGCCGTCGTCCTTCTGTTTCAAGGTCCAACCTAGTCCCCAAAATCCAAAAACCACTCAAGTGGTGTTGGTCAGATTCAAGTTACACAGAGCAGTGATATGATCTGTTAGCAATGAGGATTTGCCCGACGCGTTTCGCCTAAAAAAGGCTCGTCAGGGGCAATATTATTATGCTACATCGATTTTACAAAGGTTCACACTAGTTCAAAGTGAACCTTTAGTTTACAGTTCATCAGACAGGTCCAGATACAAGATCCTAAGAACGGGAGGTCAAAGTAAGGCAGAATGTTGGGTTTTCTCTATATCAGGAGTTTTCTTATACGACCAAGGGTGGCGAGTGGGCAGCTTTAATGGGCCATCAGTATACAAGTCATGCTCATCAGGTAATACAGGACAGTAAAGTTACTTGTTCAGCCTTGCTGGTGCAGTTAAGCCAAAACCTCTCCTGTGGATCCGTCCCCCTGCTGGTCCCGGATTTCAGCTGTCTCCCTGTGTGTGGGCACCAGCAAGGCTGAACAAGTAACTTTACTGTCCTGTGTTACCTGATGAGCATGACTTGTATACTGATGGCCTATTAAAGCTTGCAGCTTGGACCAAGTGTAATATTGACCTGTGTGTGAACCTGTTATATAAAGAGAAAGGGAGGAAAACAAAGAGGCTGAACACAAAACAAATAAAACTACAACAGAAAGTTCTATATATAAAAGAACTTTAAAACAGATGAAGGAAGGACACCGTCTTGAGACAAGGGGCTAGGATCACTGAACTTTTTGAAGTACAGCTAACTGCCCACTCGCCACCCTTGGGAAGTCTTTTAACCCCTTAAGGACCGAGTCACTTTGCAGCTTAATGACCAGACCATTTTTTGTAATTCTGACCACTCTCCCTTTATGAGGTAATATCTCTGGAACGCTTCAACGGATCCTAGCGATTCTGAGATTGTTTTTTCGTGACATATTGGGCTTCATGTTAGTATTAAATTTAGGTCGATAATTTTTGCGTTTATTTGTGAAAAAATAAAAAATTTGGCAAAAATTTTGAAAATTTAGCAATTTTCAAATTTTTAATTTTTATTCTGCTAAACCAGAGAGTTATGTGCCACAAAATAGTTAATAAATAACATGTCCCACATGTCTACTTCACATCAGCACAATTTTGGAAGAAAAAAAAAAATTTGTTAGGACGTTATAAGGGTTCAAAGTTCATCAGCAATTATTCATTTTTCCAGCAAAATTTACAAAACCAATTTTTTAGTGACCACATCACATTTGAAGTCCCTTTGAGGGGTGTACATGACAGAAAACACCCAAAAGTGACACCATTCCAAAAACTGCACCCCTCAAGCTACTCAAAACTATATTGAAGAAGATTATTAACCCTTCAGGTGCTTCACAGGAACTAAAATAATGTTGAAGGAAAAAATGGACATTTTAATTTTTGTAACAAAAATGTTCTTTTAGCCTCAATTTTTTCATTTTCACATGGGCAACAGGATAAAATGCATCCTAAAATTTGTTGGGCAATTTCTCCTGAGTACACCGATGCCTCATATGTGGTCATAAACCACTGTTTGGGCGCACGGCAGGGCTCAGAAGGGAAGGAGCGCAATTTGAATTTTAGAGCCAATTTTCCGTTCAAAAAGTGAAATGGCGCTCCTTCACTTCTGAGCCCTGCCGTGCGCCCAAACAGTGGTTTATGACCACATATAAGGTATCGGTGTACTCAGGAGAAATTGCCCAACAAATTTTGGGATGTATTTTATCCCTTTGCCCATGTGAAACTGAAAAAATGTAGGCAAAAAGAATTTTTTTGTGAAAAAAAAGTGTTTTTTTAATTTTTATGAATGAATTTGTGAAGCATCTGGGGGTTCAAAGTGCTCACTATGCATCTAGATACCTTCCTTAGGGGGTCTAGTTTCCAAAATGGGGTCATTTGTGGGGGAGCTCCAATGTGGAGACACACAGGGACCCTCCATACGCGACATGGTGTCCGCTAACAATTTGAATGGAAAATGAGCTCAAATTGTTAGCGGACACCATGTCGCGTTTGGAGGGTCCCTGTGTATCTCCACATTGGAGCTCCCCCACAAGTGACCCCATTTTGGAAACTAGACCCCCGAAGGAACGTATCTAGATGCATAGTGAGCACTTTGAACCCCCATATGCTTCAGAAATTCATCCGTAAAAATGAAAAAGCACTTTTTTTTCCACTAAAAAATTATTTTTTCATTATTACGGATCAATTTGTGAAGCATCTGGGGGTTCAAAGTGCTCACTATGTACCTAGATATGTTCCTTTGGGGGTCTAGTTTCCAAAATAGGGTCACTTGTGGGGGAGCTCCAATGTGGAGACACACAGGGACCCTCCAAACGCGACATGGTGTCCGCTAACAATTTGAGCTCATTTTCCATTCAAATTGTTAGCGGACACCATGTCGCGTTTGGAGGGTCCCCGTGTGTCTCCACATTGGAGCTCCCCCACCAGTGACCCCATTTTGGAAACTACACCCCCAAAGGAACATATCTAGATGCATAGTGAGCACTTTCTACCCCCAGGTGCTTCACAAATTGATCTGTAAAAATGAAAAAAGAAAATTTGTGTGGAAAAAAAAAGTGCTTTTTCATTTTTATTGATGAATTTGTGAAGCATCTGGGGGTTTAAAGTGCTCACTATGCATCTAGATATGTTCCTTAGGGGGTCTAGTTTCCGAAATGGGGTCACCTGTGGGGGAGCTCCAATGTGGAGACACACCGGGGCCCTCCAAACGCGACATGGTGTCCGCTAACAATTTGAATGGAAAATGAGCTCAAATTGTTAGCTGACACCATGTCGCGTATGGAGAGCCCCTGTGTGTCTCCGCATTGGAGCTCCCCCACAAGTGACCCCATTTTGGAAACTAGACCCCCAAAGGAACATATCTAGATGCATAGTGAGTACTTTGAACCCCCAGATGCTTCACAAATTGATCCATAATAATGAAAAAATAAATTTTTTGTGGGAAAAAAAAGTGCTTTTTCATTTTTACGGATGAATTTCTGAAGCATATGGGGGTTCAAAGTGCTCACTATGCATCTAGATACGTTCCTTAGGGGGTCTAGTTTCCAAAATGGGGTCACTTGTGGGGGAGCTCCAATGTGGAGACACACGGGGACCCTCCAAACGCGACATGGTGTCCGCTAACAATTTGAATGGAAAATGAGCTCAATTTGTTAGCGGACACCATGTCGCGTTTGGAGGGTCCCCATGTGTCTCCACATTGGAGCTCTCCCACAAGTGACCCCATTTTGGAAACTAGACCCCCAAAGGAACGTATCTAGATGCATAGTGAGCACTTTGAACCCCCAGGTGCTTCAGAAATTCATCCGTAAAAATGAAAAAGCACTTTTTTTCCACAAATAATTTCTTTTTTCATTATTACGGATCAATTTGTGAAGCATCTGGGGGTTCAAAGTGCTCACTATGCATCTAGATATAATCCTTTGGGGGTCTAGTTTCCAAAATGGGGTCACTTGTGGGGGAGCTCCAATGTGGAGACACACAGGGGCTCTCCATACGCGACATGGTGTCCGCTAACAATTGGAATTGTTAGCGGACACCTTGTAGGATATGAAGAGCCCCTATGTGCCTAAACATTGGAGCTCCCCCACAAGTGACCCCATTTTGGAAACTAGACCCCCAAAGGAACGTATCTAGATGCATAGTGAGCACTTTGAACCCCCAGGTGCTTCAGAAATTCATCCGTAAAAATGAAAAAGCACTTTTTTCCCACAAATAATTTCTTTTTTCATTATTACGGATCAATTTGTGAAGCATCTGGGGGTTCAAAGTGCTCACTATGCATCTAGATATAATCCTTTGGGGGTCTAGTTTCCAAAATGGGGTCACTTGTGGGGGAGCTCCAATGTGGAGACACACAGGGGCTCTCCATACGCGACACGGTGTCCGCTAACAATTGGAATTGTTAGCGGACACCTTGTAGGATATGAAGAGCCCCTATGTGCCTAAACATTGGAGCTCCCCCACAAGTGACCCCATTTTGGAAACTAGACCACCCAAGGAACGTATCTAGATGCATAGTGAGCACTTTGAACCCCAGGTGCTTCACAAATTGATCCGTAAAAATGAAAAAAAGAAACTTTTTGTGGAAAAAAACGTGCTTTTTCATTTTTATGGATGAATTTGTGAAGCATCTGGGAGTTCAAAGTACTCACTATGCATCTAGATACGTTCCTTCGGGGGTCTAGTTTCCAAAATGGGGTCACTTGTGGGGGAGCTCCAATGTTCAGGCACACAGGGAGGGGCTCTCCATACCCGACATGGTTTTCCGCTAACAATTGGAGCTAATTTTCTATTGAAATTGTTAGCGGACACTATGTCGCATATGGAGAACCCGTGTGCCACCAGCACAAGGGCAACTGGTAGAGTTGGGGTACAGCACCAGAAAATGCCGCTTCTAATGAATGCGCTATTTTCTTGGGTGGCTGTGGGTTGAAATTTGCAGCGTGGGGGACCCACAACATTTGAGTCTCTCCACGCTGAGGATTCCAGTCAGCCAGCTACCAAGTTGTACATGGCTGGCTACAAATACAGCGAAGGCTTTATTTTATTTCTAGAACTAATTCTAGAAAAAAAAATGACGTAGGGCTCCGCCATATTTTTGGTCCAGCCAGGTACAACTTGGCAGCTACAGACTGCCAGCAACCCCCAGCTGCCTCGCTGTACCTGGCTGCAACCAAAAATACAGCGAAGCCCATTTTTTTTTATTTCTAGAACTAATTCTAGAAAAAAAAATGACGTAGGGCTCCGCCATATTTTTGGTCCAGCCAGGTACAACTTGGCAGCTACAGACTGCCAGCAACCCCCAGCTGCCTCGTTGTACCTGGCTGCAACCAAAAATACAGTGAAGCCCATTTTTTTTCATTTCTAGAACTAATTCTAGAAAAAAAAATGACGTAGGGCTCCGCCATATTTTTGGCCCAGCCAGGTACAACTAGGCAGCTGGGGGCTGGAATCCTCAGCATGGAAAGGCCCAAGCGTTCTGGGCCCCCCATGCTGCGAATTGCAGCCCGCAGCCGCTCCAGAAAATGGCGCATTCATTGAAGCGCCATTTTCTGGCGCTGTACCCATGCTCTTCCAGTTGCCCTGGTGCCAGTGGCGAACTGGGTAATAAAGGGGTTAATGCCAGCTTTTTATTGGCAGCTGGCACTAAGCCCGAGATTCATAATATAGGGCCAATGTTAGACCCGCGATTAGGAACCTCTGGTAAATAGTCAGAAAATACACACATAGAAAAATCTTTTTATTTGAAAAAAAAACACAAACAAAATTCGGACTCCATCTTTATTATGAAGATCCGACGTAGTCCACAACGAAGGTCCCACGACGCTCGATTGCCTCCGACGTAGTCCACAACGAAGGTCCCACGACGCTCGATCGCCTCTGCTCAATCCAGAGACTGCAGCAAGGGATCAAGTGTCCTCTTCCTACAGTCTCAGGGGTCAGAGTTATGGTGCACTGTATGACAATGATCAGTTATACAGTGCACCATGACTATGATCCCAGAGACTATAACAAGAGGACACTTGATCCCTTGTTGCACCCATCCATCCACCTATGCACCCATCATCCACGCACGCACATCCACGTATGCACATCCACGCATGCACACAACCACGCACGCACATCCACGCATGCACACATCCACGCACGCATGCTGACATCCACGTACATCCACACACACATCCACGTACATCCACATCCACGTACGCACACTTCCACGCACGCACATTCACACACGCACATCCACGTACGCACATCCACGCACGCATATCCACGTACGCACATCCACGTACGCACATCCACGTACGCACATCCACGCATGCACACAACCACGCACACACATCCACACATGCATATCCACGTACGCACATCCACGTACGCACATCCACGTACGCACATCCACGTGCTGACATCCACGCATGCACACAACCACGCACACACATCCACACAAGCACATCCACGCACGCACACATCCATCCATCCATCCACCCATCCATCCATCCACCCACCCATCCATCCATCCATCCATCCACCCATCCATCCACCCATCCATCCATCCATCCATCCATTCATTCATTCTTTCATTCTTTCATTCATTCTTTCATTCATTCATACTTACCCAGCGATGAGGAGGAGGAGCCCCTGAGAAGAGGAGGAGCCACACTGCAGAGGAGGCCCGACGGTGCGGGCGGGTGCACCGAGCGTGCAGCCCGCCGGGATAGGTGAGTGGGGCTGGGGACCGGGGACCGGGGGCTGGGGACCGGGACCAGCAGGGAGGAGGAGGAGGAGGAGGAGGAGGGGGCCCTGCAGCTTCGTCGGCGGGCGCACAAGCCTGCCGGCAGCCAAACAATGCAGGGTGGAGGGCGGGGATGGACGGGAGACAGGGGGGCTGCACAGGGGACGGGGACAGGACACAGGGGGCTCAGGGCACGAGGGGGGGCTACAGGACACGGGGAGCTGGACACAGGGGGCGGGGACCGCACACAGGAGGGGCTGCACAGGGGACGGGGACCGCACACAGGAGGGGCTGCACAGGGGACGGGGACAGGACACAGGAGGGGCTGCACAGGGGACGGGGACAGGACACAGGGGGCTCAGGACACAGGGGGGGGGCTACAGGACACAGGGGGAGCTGGACACAGGGGGCTGGGACAGGACACAGGGGGAGCTGGATCATCAGCTCATGGCCGGCGGCTGCGGTGCAACCCGCCCGCAGATAAGAGTGATTGCGGTGGGGGAGGGGGGTGAAGGGGTTAACAGGGGTGCCCACACCTCTGCCCCTAACCCTTGGCTGTCACTGACAGCTTTTAGATTTGAGCTGTCACTGTTCGTTTAGGAGCAGTGACAGTTCAAAGCCATGACGAGTATACTCGTCATGATGCGGGAACTGACATCTTTTCATGACGAGTATACTCGTCATTGGTCGTAAAGAGGTTAAACACAGTTTGCACTATACACTAATTGTCACTAATGTGCTTTTTTAACCATTAAACTATAAACAAGAATAAATAAAGTTATCCCCTCTTCTTTACTTGAACACTACAGTAGGATTCAAAAGATTCAGTGATCTTTATAAGCTATATATGTGAAAATCCTTTTGTGTTTTGAAAGTAATCCAAAAAAGTTGAATAAGATTTTTATACAGTATGGGAACTTCTATGGATGTTTTATTAAGAAATAAAGTAATTCATATGTATGTGATCTGTCCTTTCTTTAGTATTTACTCCTGATATGGCTTGAAAATAAAATACTAGCACTACAAGTACTACAACTGGTACAACTTCCTCTACTACAACTATGACTACTACTACTACTACTACTACTACTAATAATAATAATAATAATAATAATAAAAAATACAATAATAATAACTATGTATTATTATATAAAAAGATAAATAATTAAAATACTTCACGACAGTGTGTTGTGTGTGCTATACAATGGTGCCTTGTGTGCATTAAAGATGCAAAGATGCATTGCCAATTAGGGTTTGTTAAATTCTTAATAGAAAAGTTATGCTGTTTTTATTTTATATTTTATTAAGGTATTGCAGCATTTATGGCACCACCAAACAATGAAAAAGCTTTAATTGAGCTTTAATTACAATTGATATGTAGAGGTAAAAGGTAGTAATGTACATAACATATGCAGGCATTCGATTGCCTGATTTTTCCTTTATTGAAAGTCAGACTGCAGGAAATACAACACTGTGACAAATGTGCATTCAGCATTTAAAGAGAATCATGTGATGTTTTCCACAAGTAAGTGACTTTTCAATTTCCTGTCTCATAAGGGTTTGAGTATAATGGAATTTCTCAAGGGAAAAATTGAGTTGTGTGCTTACAACACTTGAACATTCCATATTATGTCTGAGACTGGAGCACTGGATTCAAATAAATGACCCAGATAGTGTTAGGAATCTGTGATGTACTGATAAGAACTATTGTGACATTCAGTAGATGAGATTTTGTCTGAGAGTAAGGACATCATATATGATTAATCTTGCTAGAGTACAAACTGATACATAAATCTAATTCAGTACATTTACTCATTTAAAGTCCTAGTTCTAAAAAGTACACCAATCTAAGACCAGTTCTGACCATTTGAAAGCAAAAGATAATATCTAACTCTTCCTCAATTACATTTATGTATTATTTTAACTATTATATATGTCTCAATATTTAGAAGCCCTAGTTTTTCTCCTTGAGAGAACCTCCATAATATATCATGATGCCCGTGAACACCGCATGATGGGATCATTGTGCGTCCTAATGACTTAAGAGTGTCCGACAAGTGGCATGCACCGATGTGCACCTCTTCACACATTTTTCTCCAGTAAAGGACTGGTGTAACTTTTCTACAGTAGAGAACAATGCAATTTGTTAAAAATTTGAATCAGTTTTCCAATGCAAAAGTCCCACCTCAACTCATCCTACTTTGTATTGGCGTCAGAAGGCTAAAAGTGGAAAAAATATTGGCAATGCCTTGAGTTGCACCAACATTTTTTTACTTTTAAAGTTGCTTTCTCCACCTTTCAATCATAACATATTTGATGAATCAGGTCCAGGTGTACTGTAGTGACAGTTATATTTCTGTATAGAATACAAAGTTGAATCATGCCCACAAAAGCAAACAAGATTTAAAAATATAATAACATTGTCTGTAAAAATTCCATGAAAATTTCCATGAAAAATGTACATTCTTGTGTGAATTATTTTTATTTAATAATGTAGAGCAAGTGATTATTATCAACTTTCAAATATGCTTTATTAATAAAATCTGGAAGAAAACTTAAAAAAAAAACTTCCACAAGATGTCCTCAGCCAGCTGTGTGTCAAGCTTATTCTCAGTGAGATCCGTCTTTAGGGGGCATGGCCTACACATTGTTCACAATACAGCTGTTAAGACGCTCAAGTTACCTCATGCTCGCACCCTGCTGAGCTCAAACAGCTGCTGTGAGATCTTATCAGACTCCTCCATTTACATGGCTCTGCTCTGTGCTTTGTGATAACATTGAGCAGAGCCATGTGAATTCAAGAGGTAACTTGAGGGTCTTATCTACTTTATTGTGAATACTGATCTCAGTGAGAATGAGCTTCAGACACAGTCTAGTAGGGACATCTTGAGAAAGTTTTTTTTAAAGGAAACCTGTCACCTGATTCTAAGGCCCTACACTATCACTAGCTGTCCCTACACCTTCCTAGCTGCTCCCTATCTATCCCTTTCTCATCTAAAGTGTCCCTATTAAACATGTGAAAAAGAAGTTTAAACTTACTGCAGTCCCCATGGTTGGGGGACTGGGTAGGCATGGCCACGCTTCATTCACCACTCCTCCGTAGTGTAGTGCATGCCCCGCTGGGAGGAATTATTCTGTGTCCTCTCTGCCCCCAGGATTTGGAATCTCCCGTCCTCTGTATCCTTCTACGCATTGGCCGGACGTCACATCCGGCGCGGTGCATTATGGGGCCAGTCACGTGATTGGCCCCAGTGCATTATGGGCTTGATCACGTGATCGGCCCGGCTCCAATAAGCGCATCGCACATGCGCGGAGCCGGGCCGATCACGTGATCAAGCCGAAAATGCACTGGGGCCGATCACGTGATCGGCCCCATAATGCACTAGATCCAGTCACGTGACCGGCCCCATAATGCATTGCGACGGATGTGACGTCCGGCCAGTACATAGAAGGACACAGAGGGCGGGAGATTCCAGATATTGGGGGCATAGAGGGCACAGAATAATGCCGCCAGCGGGGCGTGCACTACACCACGGAGGAGTGGTGAATGAAGCATGGCCACGCCTACCCAGTCCCCCAACCACGAGGACTGCAGTAAGTTTAAACTTCTTTTTCACATGTATAATATGGACACTTTAGATGAGAAAGGGATAGATAGGGAGCAGCTAGGAAGGTGTAGGGATAGCTAGTGATAGTGTAGGGACTTAGAATCAGGTGACAGGTTCCCTTTAAAGCTTTCCTTCCAGATCTAAATAATAAAGTATATGTGAAAGTTGATTATAATAACTTGCTCTATATTATTAAATAAAAATAATTTAAATAATGGTTAACCACTAATGGAATTTAAATTCAGATTCATTGCTGACTACTTCAGAACTCTCCATCAGTTTGTTTCCTTTTATTTCTAGGTGCTTCTTGAAGTATGTTTGCGGTCATTTTCCTGCTGGAAGTTCAATGACCTGGGAAACAAACCCAGCATTCTGACACTGGGCTCTATATAGCGACTCAAATGCCTTTAATAATTTTCAGATTTCATGATGACTTGCACATAGTGAAGGCACCCAGTGCCATAGGCAGCAGAACAACCCCAAAACATCTTTGAAACTCCACCATATTTGACTCACTGTACTGTGTTCTTTTGTTTGTAAGCCTCATTCTATTTGCATTAAAAAATTATTGGCATAAATTTATATGTAGCAGGAGAGTCAATATAATCCTAAAGTCTGCCAGGGCAGATAAACCCACTCACAACAAAATATGCATGTAAAACTGAATTTTTATTTTACATATAAATAATGCAAGAATTAACAATGGATGGCAATTAAGAACAACAAAGATCAGATATCAGGTGGACAAAATGCATATATACATATATCAGTACAGTTTATATGATCATACATAAGGGCCGTCACACGCAACGATTTTTTAAACGATATCGTTCATACGTCACATTTTTGGAGTCATCTAAACGACGTCGTTTAGCAGTTGTTACGTGTAACTCCACAACATTTCAAGCGATCAGTCATCTGACCGTTGATCGCTGATATGACAACCGGACCTCAAATCAAACGACGATCGGACGAAGCATGTGCTGCGTCGACGTGTGTGACACCTTGTGAATTATATAGTTTGTGCAATCAGCGATGCTCAACAAATTTTTCTAGACGTGGTTGTTGATCGCTTGAGCCGCGCCTACTCTTCAGCGATTGGTGCCTGTGGTCTCACAAATCCTAACCCACTCTGTTGACATATGGACGGTCCCGTGTGTGCTAGCCTCCACCAAATCATTTCACCGTGCTCGCTGTAGTGTTGCGTATCACCAGTGTCTTCCGCAGTGACTCTGACATTAATAAAGCACATTTAATGGACAACAGCCTTCACAGGGCTACATCGCCACAATATAATGCAAAATTAACTACAATGATCACAAATAGACATGCTATAAATAGCACCAATGAGAAGTGATGGGGTGTCGTTTTTCACAATCCGCCAAGCCTACCTTGCAGAATGTGTCAAGTACTCCGCCCACATTGTGTAGTGCGTTGTTACAATCGATGCTCGTGTGACAGCGGATACACGACTGCAAATATCGGTCACTGATGACTGGACACGATCCCGAGATCGAGGCATCGTTGACACATCATTTCAAACATCTGTACGTGCGACAATTCGCCAACAATGTATCGACGTCGCTCGAGCGATGAGTAGAAAAAAGATCATTGGAGAGGTTGTTTAAAAAAATCGTTGCGTGTGACGGCCCCTATAGAGTGAACTCCGTATCCTATGTACAATATATGCATTGTGCTAATGAAGAATAAAATAAATCATACATCTGTGCCAATGCCAGTAGCAATAAGCAGTAGCAGCAAGTTTATATACGGTTACTCCCTTTAATACAACTTCACTAATTTCAATCCCTTCTGGCAGACTATTTAATAAGTGTGTAATTACTATCAAACGTATGTGCAAATTACAAGATCAAAGGATATGCTCTAACATGCTTCTGTGTATAGAATTAAACAACAGATAGTTATCTGGATATCACAACGTGATATACATTTTTATAGAACTGCGTAATTCGTTAATAAAGGGTCAAAAGACCAGACAATGTGCAAGAGAGCAATGTTATAATGTGCTAACAAAGGGTAGTTAATTGCCACAGGAAAGATAGTAATATATATGAGACTGCAACAGCCCAAATATATATAGACAAGGATTAATAGGTTGTAGAAAGGGTTAACCAGAAAAGGAAAGCCCACAATAAGAGCTACTGTATAACCTAGCACACAGATCAAAACATTTAATCAAAACTTGAATTGCATTAGCAGAATTTACTTACATCTTAGAGCCCACCTGACCCCTCTGACATATATTTTGGACAGTTGAGGGATACATGATTTATTTTATTCTTTAATACCACAATACATATATTGTACATAGGATACTGAGTTCACCCTATGTATTGATCATATAAACTGAACTGATATGTACATATGCATCGTGTCCACCTGATATCCGTTCTCTGTTGTCTTTGTTGTTCTTTATTGTCATCCACTATTAATTCTTGCATGATTGACATGTAAAATAAAATTTCAGTTTTACATGCATATTTTGTTGTGAGTTGGTTTATCTGCGCTGGCAGTCTTTAAGATTATACTTTCATTAAACAGTAGAATGATGTGAAGAAGGGCTATAGAGGCCAAAAACACATTGACTCATGCGTTATTTTTAATTCAGTGAATGTTCTGTACTGCAGCATGCCTTGTCATCATTGCTTTTAATTGGACTTTGCAATAAAATGGATTTTATTTGAATTCCTGGATGATTGAAGCTGGTCCTTAATACTTTCTTTTCTCATTAGTATGATGTGCTTTACCTTGAAGCAATATCTTGGTCTCATCTGTCCACAAGATACTTACCGTATTTTTCGGACTATAAGATGCACCGGACTATAAGACGCACCCAGACTTTAGAGGATGAAAATAAGGGAAAAATGAATAAAAAAATGTGGTTATAATTAACTGTTATTTGGGTGGGGGGGTATCTGATGCTGACACTGTTATGCTGTTATGGTGGTAATATCCCCATCCCTGGCCCCGACCAGATTATATATGTCTCCTATCCTATTTATAGCCTCTCATCCTGACATACAGCCAACCATCCTGATATATAGCCTCCCATCCTGGGATATAGCAACCCCATCACTGGTTATGGCCCCATCCTGGGATATTGCAGCCCCCATTGCTGGATATGACCCCCATTCTGGGATATTCCAGCCCCCATGGCTAGATACGCCCCCCATGCTGGGATACTGCAGCCTCCATTACTGTATATGGCCCCCATCCTGGAATATTGTAGCTCTCATCACTTTATATGGTCCACCCATGTTGGGATTTTGCAGCCCCCATTACTGGATATGGCCCCCCTATGCTGGAATATTGCAGCCTCCATCACTTTATATGCCCCCCATGCTGGGATCCTGCAGTCTTTATCCATGGATATAGCCCCCCAACACTGAATATGGCCCCCTTGCTGTTGCTCAAACTAAAATAATAACCAGTATACATTCTCACCTGTCCGTCATCCTATCCATCTTTCCCTCTGCAGCTGCAGCCACCTTGATCTCTTCATGGTAAGCCGGCATCCTGTCATGTGACCGGTACACTCAAAGATGGCATCACTCTGCTGAGCCCGGTCATATGACAGGATGGGGGAGGTCTGTACACTTAGTGTACTGTAATATACACTGCCTTCCACCACCGCTCAGCACTGGCTTCAGCACTGGGAGGTGGACAACAGAGTGCAGTGAATATAACAGTACACTAATGAGCATGGACATGTGATCACAGGCTGCCTTTGAAGCCCCTGCCAGCCTCCTCCAGCCATTCCTGAGCCACCCCATCTAGCACAGAGCAGCACAGCCAGCACAGCCACCTATATTCAGACCATGAGAAGTACCTCTACTTTCCCCCACAATATGGGGGTAAAAAGTGCATCTTATGGTCTGAAAAAATACGGTATCTAGAAAGATTTTGGCTTATTCACGTACATTTTGGCAAACTGCAGCCTAGAATTTTTATGTCTCTGTCAGCAGTGAGGTACTCCTGGGTCTTCTGCCATACCATTTCATCTCATTCAAATATTGAAGAATAGTTCATGCTTACACCGTTGCACCTTGAGTCTGAAAGACAGCTTGAATTTCTTTGGATCTTGATTAGATTTGCTTATCCACTATCTAGACTATCCTTAGTTGCATCCTTTTTTTATTTTTTCTGTCTTTCACATCCAGGGAGATTAGCTACAGTACCATGGGTAGTCAACTTCTTGAATTGTTACTCATTGCTTTTGTTTATATGTTTTATTTATTTATCAGGCCCTTTGACCGTTTTCTTCTTTTCTTTCTGTTCTCCATTCTTAGTTTAGCACAGACACACAATGCAAAAATTGAGTCAACTTTTCTTTTTATCTGGTTTCAAGTGTAATTTTCCAATTGCTCACAACTGTTACTTGCCACAGTTGAGTTTAAACGAGCATCACATGCTTGAAACAAAGTTGTTTACCCACCATTTTGGAAAGGTGTGAACAATTTTGTCCAGGAATAGATTACTAGAGAAATATGAATTTGAGGGGAATGGACACCAAATCAGTTAAGAGTTAAATTCTGCAACACTGCACAAAGGTCATAACCTATGCTATCCAGCTAGCTGACTCTAGTCTCAGCAGGGGGCATCCTGCCACATTTTTGTATGTGTTGTTTCAATACACATATGTGATTATAGTCACTACTAATAGCTAGACTGTGATACAGTTACTACTTATATTTAATATACAAAGCAGGCAAGTCAGGTAATTCGGAGTCAGGTTCCAGGAGAGCTCGAAGTATTCAGGGAGTAGACAGATGTATAGTCATGCAATGGTCCAGGGTCATGTTTCTAGGAAAGCATGATGAGTATTCAGGAATTCAACTGAGATGTATTCAGGTCATGACTCATGGGACAAAATACCCAGAGATCACAACACGTACATGTGTAATGTCACAGAATGGGTCAGAATGTTTCTGCATTCATACGAGTCTGTAGCATGATTTATGGTTTGATGTATTGCCTAGTGTCATTTCGTCACATTAAATGTAAGTTGTTTCTCTATAATATTACTGGAAACAAGCAGGTGGTAGTAGAAGTGTTAACGAGGAATTGTATTGGAGAAAGTCAGATCAATATACTCTATAGCTTAGTCACTATGGTAACAAGGGATATTTGACAGTTGGCAGTTGAAACAATCTCAGCTAAAGGTGATGGGCAGGGTTACAAGGGCTACTGCCTGCCCCGAAAGTCTTTCATGGCTTTTTGCAGCCAGGCTAAATCTCAGTTACCGTATATACTCGTGTATAAGCCGAGTTTTTCAGCCCAAAATTTGGGCTGAAAAGTCTCCCCCTCGGCTTATACACGGGTCAATACGGTAAATGCAATGGTGGGGGCTGTGGAGGCTGGAGGAGGCGGGGGGAGGCTGCTGTATGAGCGGCCCCGTCACGTGGGGCCGCTCATTATATATGCACTGCTTCCCCCTGTCAATCAGCGGCAGGGGGAAGCAGTTCATATATGCCCCCCAAAAGCTGGCACTGTCCCCCTTGTAAGGCCCCCCCGCTGCTTATATATTACCATCCGGTGTTCTGATCGGCGCGCTCCTCGGTGCTGCTTCTTCGTCCTCGCTGCATCGGGATCTCCGGCCGTCGAAGCGATATGACGTCATCGCGCGACGGCCGGAGAACCCGGATTCAGCGAGGACAGGAGGATGAAGAAGCAGCACCGAGGAGCGGCGCCGATCAGAACACCGGGATGGTAAGAAAAGCAGCGGGGGGGGGGGGGGGCCTTACAAGGGGGCGAGTGCCAGCATTTTGGGGCTGTTGGTACCCCTGGGGGCCACTGTATAACCCTGGGGGGTGCTGTATAACCCCTGGGGATGCTGTATAACCCTGGGGGCTGCTGTATATACTGCTGAGGCCTGTATACCACTGGTGCTGCTGTATATACCACTGGGCTGCTGTATATACCACTGGGGCTGCTGTATACCACTGGGTTGCTGTATATACTACTGGAGCCTGTATATGCCATGGGGAGGCTGCTGTATACTACCATTGGGGGGCCTGTATACCACACTGCTGGGGCTGTACACTGTGATGGGGTCCACCCTCGGCTTATACACGAGTCAATAGGTTTTCCAGGTTTTGGGGCAAAGTAGGGGGGTCGGCTTATACAGGGTCGGCTTATACACGAGTATATACGGTATATATTAGCCATATCAGAGTACCAGTCCAGTTGACATCCAACCAGTACCTGTATCGAATCCAATTGTGCAATAAATGCTAACGAAGTTGTGAATCATTTATGTTTTATCCAAAAAACTGATTGCACTGTTCATACCAAGGTCTGACTTGCCTTTTTTAATTACCTACCTCATCTAGTATACCCTGGGAACAGATCTGGAGCACTAGGAACAAGTTAAGAGCACCGTGACACCCCTAACTGCAAAACACTGCAAGAAAGCCACGCCACGGATCAAATTTTTAAAAGTTAGATAAAATGCACAATAGGGTCTTATCTCCTATATGTGGAGAGTGGATGTATCATAAGTGGAATCTGCTCACCTGGTCTGGTTGTGTATACCCACAACCAGTTTAATCACTCAATAGGCAGCTGCTGCTGGATCCACACATCCACGGGTTACCGCAGTCTAAAGATAGGCCCTGAGGAAGGAGCTGGTGTTGGCTCCGAAACGTGTTGGATTAAACATACACCTTCATCCAGATACTCCAGTCTTCTGGTCTGCTTTGGCAGCAGCGTGGATCGAGCGAGACTTCGTCCTATATATGATACACAACTGATCAACACCTACATCTGGGCCTAATAGTGCCTCCTGCACCTACTATCCAGGTGTGATGTATGTTACACATGAAGCAAACAAAAAGGAAATCAAGCAACTGTTTGGGGTCAGATTTCAAAAATTAGAACAGATAGACACATGAGTGCAGGAAAAACACCACTTCACAGGGAATGTATGACTTGCACGATTCTGGGGGAGGTTTCTAAGTAAAGCAGCAGAGCAATCGCAGGGAAGATAGAACAACTGAGCAACCCTGCACTGTCAATTAACTACTGCTAGCTAAAACACACCCGATATAAAACACAGCAGTAACTCTTATTGCGTCCAAGATGCACTGCATGGAGGAATTGTGACAACACACAGGAAATACACATGTGTATAATAAAAACATGTGAAATCACAATAATTTTGGGGGGGAAATACTTCACTTTCTGGAACAATTTCAAGGGTGTAAACACTTTCGGCCATGACTGTACAGCAGAAAGGGGTTAACATTAATTGATATTTTTAAGTCATAGTTGCTCAATTCCCTGTTTTTGTTGCTTTTTATAAATGGAAAACTCCCATTTTCTCTTTAAAAAATATTTTTTTATATTTTATTTTTTATATATGTTTAATCTGGGCTGGAAAAGATGGCAATATTTAGAAACAGCTGTGAAGCAATATGTCACCTTGCCTTATCATTATCATTTCAAAAACTGCTTCGGAGAGTTGTGGCAACTGCACTGCTTGTTTGTTCTCTCAAGAACACATTTCTTTGTACTAAAGTGCAGTTTTGTTCAATGCAAATATTGAGGGGCAGTCATAACATACAATACAACAGTGTACTCACATAGCTACCATGCTCCTAAATGATTGGAAGTAGAAATCAAATGTCTTTCCTTTATACAATTAAAATAAACTCTATTATAGGGTCCCACATATTAGGCCCCTTTCACATCAGCGTATGTTTTCAAATCGCGGCAGATGCGGTGAAAAAAACGCATCTGCCGCAATTACCGCATAATATAATAATAATAATAATAATAAAGCTTTATTTATATAGCGCCAACATATTCCGCAGCGCTTTACAATGTAGGGTACAGAATATATACAGTAAGTAATTACAGTAGAGAACAAATACAGTACAATAATTGGATACAAAACAATAGGCATAGAATCAATGTAATAAAGAAAATACAATAAATAAAGCAAGAAATGAAGGTGACCCTGCTCAAAAGAGCTTACAATCTACAACAGGATAGGGGTTGCACAAGGTACAGGGGCTTATTGCACTGATGGTCCAGGCATCTTGAGGAAATGGGGCATAGGGCTAAGCTTACATGAATGGTCATTATACAATCTGTGTAGACCTTTTTTGGTTTGGTGGAGTTTATAGAAGAGTAATGTCCAGAGGGATAGCCCATTCACTGTCTAAAGTACAAAGGACTTCTATTAGGGAGTATGATAGGCCGCCTTAAAAAGATGCGTTTTTAGGGATCGTCTGAAGCCATGCAAGTTGTGGATAGTCCTGATTTCTTGGGGTAAAGCATTCCAGAGGTTTGGTGCAGCTCTGGAGAAATCTTGGAGCCGGGAGTGGGAGGATCGGATTAGTGCAGATGTTAGTCGAAGGTCATTTGAGGAACGTAGAGAACGGGTGGGGTGATAGACAGAGATGAGGGAGGAGAGGTAGGGGGGTGCTGCACTGTGAAGAGCTTTGTGGGTGAGAACAAGCAATTTGAATTTGATCCTGTAGTATATGGGCAGCCAGTGCAATGACTGGCACAGAGCAGAGGCATCTGAGTAACGATTGGCCAGATGGGTGATCCTGGCTGCTGCATTAAGGATGGACTGGAGAGGAGAAAGTCTGCTGAGGGGGAGGCCACTTAATAGAGAATTGCAATAGTCAAGGCGGGAATGGATTAGGGCCACGGTGAGGGTTTTTGTTGTTTCCATGGTGAGAAAGGGGCGGACTCTAGAGATATTCTTCAGGTGTAAGCGACAGGAGCGGACGAGAGATTGTGTGTGGGAGGAGAAGGAGAGGTCGGTGTCAAACATAACACCCAGACAGCGAGCCTGCTGCCTAGGCATTATCGTGGTGCCGCAAACTGAGAGAGAGATGTCCGATTTAGGGAGGTTGGTGGAGGGGGGGAGCAGAAGTAGTTCAGTTTTGGAAAGGTTTAGTTTCAAATAGAGAGTGGACATGATATTGGAAACTGCAGCTAGACAGTCATTGGTGTTCTTTAATACCGCAGGGGTAAGGTCAGGGGCTGAAGTGTATAGTTGTGTGTCATCAGCATAAAGATGGTACTGAAAACCAAATCTGCTGATGGTGCGTCCAATTGGGGCTGTGTAGAGAGAAAAGAGGAGAGGGCCAAGGACTGAACCCTGAGGGACTCCAATAGTGAGAGGAAGAGGGGAAGAAGTGGAGCTAGCAAAAGATACACTGAAAAAACGGTCAGAAAGATAGGAGGAGAGCCAGGAGAGAGCAGTGTCCTTTATGCCAGTGGAGAGCAGCATAGAGAGTAGGAGATGATGGTCGACAGTGTCAAAAGCTGCAGAGAGGTCAAGAAAAATAAGCAGAGAGTGGTCACCATTACGTTTTGCTGTCAGAAGGTCATTGGTCACTTTGATGAGGGCAGTTTCTGTAGAGTGAAGGGGGTGGAAACCAGACTGTAATGGATCTAGAAGAGAGTGAGCGGTGAGGTAATGGTTGAGGCGGGAATAGACCAGGCGCTCCAAGAGTTTAGAGATGAAAGGGAGATTGGAGACTGGTCTGTAGTTATTTGTGCAGGTTGGGTCGAGAGTGGTTTTCTTTAATAATGGCGTAATGATCGAGTGTTTGAAGGAGGAGGGGAAGATGCCAGAAGAGAGGGAGAGATTGAAGATTTTGGTTAGATGAGTGGTGACGACTGGAGAGAGGGACTGGAGCAGGTGTGAGGGAATGGGGTCCGTAGTGCATGTGGTGGGACAAGAGGAAGAAAGGAGCCTGGAGACTTCTTCTTCTGTGACTGGGTCAAATGTGGAGAGTGAACCGGAGGAGGGGTGGGGAAGAATGGGGTTGGCAGCGCTTGGAGGCTGAGAGCTGATTTCCTGGCGGATGTTGTCTATTTTCTCCATGAAGTAGGAAGCCAGGTCATCAGCACAGAGGTCAGTGATGGGGGCCTGCACTTTAGGACTGAGGAGAGAGTGAAAGGTGTCAAAGAGTTTTTTTGGATTGTTGGATAGTGAGAAGACCAGGGTGGTGAAGTAGGTCTGTTTGGCAAGGTGAAGGGCAGAGTTGTAAGTTTTGAGCATGAATTTATAGTGGATAAAGTCTCCTGGTGAGCGAGTTTTCCTCCATAGACGTTCAGCACTCCTAGAGCATCGCTGGAGGAATCGAGTTTGTGGTGTGAGCCAGGGCTGTTTTGTTCTATGTTTGGTGGTTCTGAGGGTGAGGGGCGCTACTTGGTCCAGGGTGCTTCTGGGAGAGTCATTGTAGTGATTTACTGCCTGATCTGGACAGGAGATTGAAGAGATTGGGGACAGTGATGAGATGAGGGAATCTGTGAGTGCTTGAGGGTTAATGGCCTGTAGATTTCTGGATGTGTGATTGGGCTGTGGTGGCCGAGGGTTAGTGAGTGAGAAGGAGAGAATGTTGTGGTCAGAGAGAAGAGTTGAGTTATCCAAGGGGGAGGATGAGCAGAACCGGGTAAAGACCAGGTCAAGGGTGTTACCGTCTTCGTGCGTCTCAGAGGTTGAGAGCTGTGAGAGGCCGAGAGAAGTAGTAAAAGATAGGAGTTGGGATGCAGATGGGGAGATGGGGCTGTTTATAGGAATGTTAAAGTCTCCCAGAATAAGGGTTGGTAAATCTGAGGACATGAAATGCGGGAGCCACGCGGAGAAGTGGTCGAGGAACTGGGTGGGTGACCCTGGGGGGCGGTATACCACTGCTACTTTGAGGGGGAGGGGATGGAATAGCCTAATGGTATGGACCTCAAAAGAAGGGAATGAGAGTGATGGGGCTGGAGGAATGACCTGGAAAGTACATTGTGGGGACAGGAGGAGGCCCACTGCACCACCACGTCTGTTCCCAGGTCTAGGGGAGTGAGAGAAATGTAGTCCACCGTGAGAAATAGCAGCTGGGGAAGCAGTGTCTGAGCCCTGGATCCAGGTTTCTGTGAGGGCCAGCAGGTTAAGAGAGTTGGTAAGGAAGTAATTGTGAATGAAGGGAAGTTTGTTGCATACAGATCGTGGATTCCAGAGCGCGCAGTTAAAAGAGGGAGATGAAGGAGTGCAAGTGATGGTAATAAGGTTAGTGGGGTTTCTATGTGTGGTGGGAGAGGGTTGAAGTTAGAGGGTGGACCAGGGTTGGGAGAGATATCACCTGAGAGGAGCAGCAGCAAAAAGAGGAAGAGCAGATAGTTTTTAGATTTTGGACTTGGTTTGTTATGACAAATGTTAGAATATGGTGGGCTGAGAATCTTCAGCAAACTGAAGATGGCATGGGTGCTGTACATAGTGTAGGGCAGGAGAGAGAGGCTGATGTGGATGAGTGGTGATGCGGGGGGATGTGGTGATATAAGTTGGTGGTGATGGCACATAGAAACACAAACAGTGCAGTTAAAGACATGGTAATGATTAGTAGAGGATAGAGTAGTAGACACTGTTTGACTGGCTATCTGACAGTACCTTCCAGTCTATCCCAGTCAATTCCGGTCCATTTCATGTCTATTTCATTTCTGTGCACTTTAGAACATGCACTTTCGCAGCAGACACGTCTGCAGCAGACTAGGCAAGGCTCCTTTTATGCTCAATGATACTGATTTCAGGTGTGGGGAGAGGGGGAGGGAACTAGAGTCCATTAAGCCATGGCCAAGCAAGGCTGTACCAAATGGTCACTCATGGGCATATTTGAACAAAGGATCAGGCATTGCGGGGGGGGCAGGGGGAAGGACAGTTCCATTGATGCTGGAATCAGATATTGTCAGCAAACAGAATACATCAAAAAAGCATTAACGTTCGGTGCTGATCCATATGCTCAAACATACCCCAGATATTGTCAGCGAACAGAATACATCAAAAAAGCATTAAAGTTCGGTGCTGATCCATATGCTCAAACATAGCCCAGATATTGTCAGCAAACAGAATACATCAAAAAAGCATTAAAGTTCGGTGCTGATCCATATGCTCAAACATACCCCAGATATTGTCAGCAAACAGAATACATCAAAAAAGCATTAAAGTTCGGTGCTGATCTATATGCTCAAACATACCCCAGATATTGTCAGCAAACATACCTGTAGAGAAACACAGAAACAACATGATGATTAGGTGATGGTCAGAGCAGTGCAGATGAATTATGGTACAGGGCGGATGATGGAGCCCAGATGCTTCATATCATTTCAGGTCTATTTCATTTCTGTGCACTTTAGAACATGCACTTGTCTGCAGCAGACTACATACCGGCTGCACTTGCGGCACGGTCAGCCGCGTTTTTTTCGCGACCGCACCTGCCGCAAGTGCCAAAACCGCACTTGCCGCATCTGCCGCAAGCTCGCCTATACATTGTATGGGGCTTGCCGCAACCGTGCCGCAAGTGCAGCCGGTATGCGGTAATCGCGGCAGATGCGGTTTTTTCACCGCATCTGCCGCGATTTGGAAAAAACGCTGATGTGAAAGGGGCCTTAGACATTTTATTTTATTTATTAAGAAACTGCAATATTAAATGAATGCATTTAAAATAACAATATTTGGAAATACCTTTTTTTGTACTGTAACTCTCTCATCTATGAATCAGCATCCTACCTATACACAAGATAGAATATCATACACCTGCTGGCTGAGCAGAAGAAAAAATGCTTCTTCTGCTATGCTGCTTATTTTTCAGAAGGGTTCAGGGGGTAAGTCATACAATTAAACAGTGTACTCACAAAGCTGCTATGCTCCTTTCAGAAGCCGTCTGTATCCACCAAGCAAAAAAGGCAGTATTTCTGTGGCCAACAATTGGAATAAGGTCAAGTTCAAGCTCTTTGCTTCGGAATGTGCAGGAGAAAATAATCTTTTCCGTGACCGTAACTATGGAATCGAGGGTTTGCCGCTGTGTTCAGAGAGGGTAGAGTACGGTGTGGCTGTCAAACTTCTGCACTATGAAGGAGGTGCAGATAGAGATGTGATGGTGGGTTGACAAACACATGGTGTTCTTGGTGTCTGAGATCGGTCAAAACCAACAGGCAAATCAACTTCCATAACAGCTCAGGGGCTGTCAGTCACTTCGACTGTAGATAATAAACAAGTGGAGGTTCTGTGGCCGCACATGTTGGACAACACTTGTCAAGCTGACGGAGGAGGAAGAAGCAGCAGATGCATTTGATGCGGTCGACAGTGTTTGGTGACGGTGAGTCCTGCTAGTTTTACCGCAGTATTGCTCCCAGAGTAACGTGTGCTGATGGGCCACATGGTGGTTCATGCATGTAGTAGTCAAACTGTGGAAATTTTTGCATCTACTCATTTTTTGTTTACAAAGAAAACAAATAACGTGAGTTGTTTCATCTTATGCAATGTGAAAAAAGGCCCAGACTATACAACTCTTGCTTCTAAGGCTACATTCACACGTAGTGTTTTTTTGTGCTTTTTGAGCTCACTTTTTACGGCCCGGCATTTTAGCACCATAAAAAATGCTGTGCATTCATACACCGCATTTTTTTTATGGCCGCACTTCTCCCCCAAAAGCGCAGGGGGGAAGTGATGTCAAACAGGTGAGGAAGAATCTTTTGTTCCTCCCCTGTGTGACATGTGACAGCCCCTTTTGGGTTTTGCAGTGTATTAATATACATTTCGAAACCTAAATAAAAGTCATCCAAATGGTATTAAAAATAATAAAAATCAAATACTTACCCTCTGCCGGCTGTTCGAGTTACCGGAAGCCTAGACACCCACATCTACTGTGCTTCTAGGACCTTGCAAGATCTGTGATTGGCCGCTTGCGATCATGTGATATGTGACGTGAATATCACATGATCGCTATCGGCCATCACAGATCATAGGTCTTGGAAGCACAGTAGATGTGGATGTGTTTGGTGCCGGTAACCTTGAACAGCCTGACTGATGGGTAAGTATTCAATATTTATCATTTTTAATACCATTTGGATGACTTTTATTTAGATTTCGCAGTGTACATTAATACACTGCGAAACCCAAAACGGCTGTCACATATGTCACACAGGGGAGGAACACAGGATTCTTCCTCCCCTGTGTGACATCACTTCCTGCAGCGCCAGCATTATACGCGCTGGAATTGTGCATTGGGTGAACGGCGATGCATAATTCCAGTGGGTATAATGGCTCCTATGGGAGAAAGCACGGGCGCACTTGCATAAAGAATGGTCATTCTTTTTACATGCGCACTTCCATAAAAGCGCAGCGTATATTTACACAGCGTCTGCACGGCAAAAGTGAAAATTCATTCACTTTGCCAGCAGACGCAGGTGTGCTTTAGAAGAAAAGCGCATGCAAAAAAGGGCACAACAAAGCGCAATGAGTGAACGTAGCCTAAATATAGAAAATAGAAATCAAATTTCTTTATACAGATCTGAGAAATAAACTCTATTATAAGGTCCACACATCTTAGACATTTCATTTTATTCATTAAAAAACTCTGCAAGATGAAATGAATGCATTTAAAATAACAATATTTGGAAATACCATTTTTTTTTTACTGTAAATCTCTCATCTATGAATCGGCATGCTACCTATTCACAAGAGAGCGTATCATACACCTGCTGGCTGAGCTGAACAAAAAATGCTTCTCCTGCTATGCTGCTTATTTTTCAGAAGGTTTCAGGGGGTAATTCATTTCTATGCTAAACAACTGGCTGTCTGCCTTTCACTGTAAGACTAATGGGCACAAAAACAAAAGCAGAGAAAAATGAAGGTTAAAGGAGAAATATGAAGAAGCAAGAAATTAAAAGTAGCATAGAAAACATGTCTATTTTGTCTATATAAAATAGCCTCTGCAAAAATGAATGATGAGATAAAATGAGCATTTGCATTAATCACAATAATACAATTGTACCAAGCTAACAAAAGAGTGTTTGCAAACTGTAAGACTAAATAATTATAAATACCTTTTAATTTGAGGAAAGATATGTTCATAACCATAGAAATTTACCAAGAGTGAATTTAAGGGTGAAACTTTTTTTTTTCCATTTAGTCTGTGGCCTTCAGATCAAAGTCACAGGTTTATCCAATGCCTGGTAAATGCTACTTAATGGAATGCATAATACTACTTTAAAGTTTTGCGAAATAATGCTGTTTGTATAATTTTGTTTTTATACTTTTTTATACACTACTTTTTTTCACTGTCTGGCTATATCAACAATGTTTATCTCTGGCAACATATCGTATTTTTCGGACTATAAGACGCACCTGACCATAAGGCGCACCCAGGTTTTAGAGGAGGAAAATATGGAAAAAAGTTTAAAGCAAAAAAGTGGTCATGACGCCTGTTATGGGTGAGGATCTAATGTTGACACTTATGGTCTAATGTCTAATGCTAATGTCTCCAAAACCTGTACTAATGTCCCCATCCTGCACCCTTTTCAGGTATATATCTCCCTCATCATGGTGTATATGACCCATATCCTGGTATATATGATCACCTATCCTGGTGTATAGCCCATATCCTGGTATGCCCCCATATCCTGATTTTTGTACTCATTCCTCATATATATGGCCATCCAGGTATATGATTTTATCCCCAAGCTGGTATGTCCTATATAATGGCATATGACCTCCCATCCTGGTATATATAATCCCCCATCCCGGTATGTGCCCCATATCCGATAAATTATCCCCTATCCTGTTATAAGTGACCAAATCCTGGTATGTTACTCAACCTGGTATATAGGGCTACCATCATGGTGCACACTTAAAAAAATAAACAGTTATACTCACCACCCATCACTTACCCAAAGCATCGCTTCATCCTCTATCTTCTTTTGCTAGCAGCTAATCAGGTTCTGAGTGCGCAGCAATGACATCACTGTGAAGGGGTGTGCGACAGAGCAGGAAGGGACACCAGGCCGATGATCTATCCAACCAGTTTTATTGAACAGGAAAAATGGAATCGCACAAATGAAGACAATTCTGCAGATTCTGTAAGAAGTCCACACACAAAGGGAACAGATCCAGCGGCGCCACCCGGCAATCCTGACGCCGGGTTAATGGAAGAAATAGTCCAATAGTCAGAAAACCCAATAAGTCTCTGTCCAGCCAGCACGACCTCCTGCAAGTGCTTACCTTGATGAGCAGAAGTCGTCATAGCTGCGGACTGCATCCCTTAAACTCCCAGTGATGCAACATGGGTGACTGAGTCACTAGGCCATTCCTCCATGGCACTTGGCTGTACATACCTAATAATCCGGTTTGGTGCAAGATGATTCCTCATGTGACCAGCAGGGCAGGAGGCTTGCAGATGCCCAGGCTGCCCACATCTATAGCATCTGCGAAGTGTCTCACCACTTCCAAAGGGCCCTCTTGGGCGGGGGTAAGGGAACCTGGAGGTCGGCTCCCACCTGAAGGTGCAGTAGGGGTTTGAGGACGACTCCTCCACTGGAGGAGGGTAGGTGGCCTGCAGATGCCCTGGATGCCCACAACCATAACATCTGCATTCTGTGATTCTTCCTCCACATCGTAGTCCCAAAGGTGAAGCAGGAGTAATGGGAGGCACAGTCACACGAAGGTCACCGTGAGTTGATAGTCTAGTGGGACGGTGAATATTGGAGGCCGAAGGAAAAGGGGCTGCCAGTCTTGGGGAGCTGGTAGTTTTTTTCTCACTGATTAGTAATTTGTTCCACTGAGGCTTGATGTTGAGAGCCTCATCAGCTAGAGCAGCAGCTTGCTCCACTGTGGCTGGTCTCCTTTCACGTACCCATTCCTGGATTTCAGCGGGGCACTTGGGATAAACTGCTCTTTTAGGATGACCTGGAGGAAGGTCTCCCAGGTTAAGGCTCCCTCTCCCTCCAGCCAGCAATGCCATATTTGTTTGAGCCTGTGGTCATACATCTTGAAAGACACTTCCCCATCACAGGCTAAAGTACGGAACTGAGTCCTGTAAGTGTCTAAGGTCACGGCATAATGTTCCAGGATGGCCTGTTTTATCTCCCCATAATCACAGTTCCACTGAGTGGTCCATAGCTCTATAGGCTTCGGCAGCTTTCTGGGGCTTCCATTAATCGGTATTGATGCTCAATCTCCTGGAAGAAACCCTCAATGTTGCATGCAGCCTCATTAAATGACTTAAAGTCCTTGCGGGACATTCTGGGGAATTCCCTCATGGTGGATGCTGAGATTACAGTCTGTCTGGAGCTTCTAGCTGCTTCCACCAAGTACTGCCTCTCCTTAGCTCCATCTTATATCTTATATTCTATGGGGACCTCTTCTCCAAGAAATGCCATCTCCTCCTCGTACCACACAACCCACTGACTTTTTTGGGTATTTACCTCCAACTCCTGTCTTTCCTCCCTTTGCTGTGTAGAAGGAACAATTTTAAATTTGTTATACAACTATATTGAAAATTTAACTATATTGGAAATTGCTATTTATGATCAAATTATATTTCACATTTTATCTGTCATAATCAAATTTTACTATGCTCTATATATACATGTAATGTGTTTTTTTTTTTTTTATTATTAGTATGTGCTTCTGAATATACCACATTTGTATAGCAGCTATATAGCAGGTGTGGCATTAACTAACCTTAGTGGTCCACACCCTATTTAGTATAATACTATTTCCTATAAAGCTATCCACAACTTTGGAACACTTTTAACAATATACCTGAGGAAGACATTTTTTACTGTCGAAACGCGTTGTATGTGCTTTTCTTAGGAAATAATAAAAACCCTTTATGAATTACAAGAAGTTTTGGATCATAGACCTCTGGGAGCGCAAATAGCCTGGTAAAAACTCTATTGGATCTCCCTTTGCTGTGGGAATCCTTCCTCAGCATCATCTTGCAGGCAAACTCCTTTCAAAGCCATAATTAGTTGCTCCTTGGAGAGTCCTTTGAAGTGGATTCCTAATTCGCGGGCCTTTGTTTGTAGGCTCCCCACAGTTCAGTTCTTGTACTCTGAGGTTCTGGTTCCAGATGTTGATGGGCCGTTGTCCTCCATTCCTTTCTTCTCTGATCCCTTCGCTACCAACCAGTTTGTGACGGGGTGTGTGGCAGAGCAGGAAGAGACACCAGACCGATGATCAATCCAACCAATTTTATTGAACAGGGAAAATGGAACTGCACAAATGAAGACAATTCTGTCGAGTCTGTAAGACATCCACACAAAGGGAACAGATCCAGGGGCACCACCCGGCAATCCTGATGCCAGGTTAACGGAAAAAATAGTCCAGATAGAGTCCACTGGATACAACCAAGGAAGGACAATGCACAATCCCACAGGCACCAAAATCTCACCTCAGCTAAGATCTCAGTCTCTTCCACCTCCACATTCAACTAACTGACTGATCCTAAACATGAATGTATTGTCTGGGCTCTTGGGATCAGCCCATGTATAGGGGAGTTCACACCTATTATTGAATGGTTTGCTCCAGTCAGAACATTTTAGGCTCTCAGGGCTTCATTGTCTCTTAGGCTGCTTTCACATTACGATTTAGTGTCTGTCTGTGCGATCCGAGTTTGAAGGAGGATCCCACGGACAGGCACGGATCCACACAGATCCCTGCAATCAGATGGCATGTAGCCATCCTATCCGATTCTATGCAGGATCCGTGTGGATCCTGTGGTCCCCTGTCTCTCCCTGCTCCTGCCTCCTCCATCTTTTCCCCCTCGTTATTCTATTCTGTCCCCCCGCTCCTCTATCCTGATATTATTATTATATTATTATCTAATCCCTATCCTGTCCCCTGGTCTCTTCCCTGTGTGTTAAAAAAAAAAACTCCTCCTGGAGGATACATCACCTTGTCACCAGCTCCCAGGATACGACACCATCGGGGCTGAAGGACCTGTGATGATGTCACAGAGCTGGTCACATGACATGTCAGCTGACCGACTCTCTGACATCAGCACAGGTACTTCTGCCCTGATGGTGTCACATCCTGGGAGCCGGTGACAAGGTGATGTATCCTCCGGGAGGAGTTTTTTTTTTTTAACACACAGGGAAGAGAACAGGGGACAAGATAGGGATTAGATCAGGATAGAGGGCGGGGGGACAGAATGGAATAGCGGGGAAGGACAGAATAGAGGAAATGGGGAGGATATGGGGGAAAGAAAGATGCAGGAAGAGACAGGGAGAGGCAGGGAATATGGAGCCGACATCGGATCCGAGGTGAACCGGATCCGATGTCCATAGGCTCACATTTTGTGGGCACTCGGATTAACACTGATCCGATGCTGTCTGATTTGAGTCACGGACACAAAATCGTAGCAGGCTTGTGATTTTGTCCCCGTGATTAAATCGGACAGCATCGGATGGTGCCAAAATTGGATGCCAATAGTGGAACATCTGATCCAATTCCCATAGGGGGACATGGGATCTGATTTCAGATCCGAGTGTGTCCGTTTTGAAACGGATATAATCGGATGACCGAAAATCGTAATGTGAAAGCAGCCTTACAGGTTTGGCTATTGGAGTCATCTCCTGCTGAGAGGAACAATGACACAATCCCCCACTAGCTGTGACCAAAGCCTAATTGCATTTTAGTCCAGGGTTACAGGCCAGGCAAATTGTTACAGGTTAAGTTACAGCACAGTAAATTGCATATTATACATAGATACAATACAGGAAAAGGTATACACCATTACAGTCACTGTCATGTGCTGCGCTCCACACATGCTGTCAGCTCCCGGCAAAAGAAAACAGGAGGATGTGATGCACTTTGGGAATGATGGGCGGTGGGAATAGTCTTCTGTGCATGGATATTTACTGCTCCCACGCCAATAATGATGCAAGGGAAGCAGTGAATATCCACGCACATGATTGCCCATGAGTATAGGGTAATTACATGAGCCAGTAATTTAACTTAATTTTATATTCACCTCTCTTCCCACTCATCATCCCACCCACCTCTCAGTGCCAGCTTCAGTGCTAAGTGGTGATAGGCGGAGGAGAGGTAAATATTTAATTACCTTAAACAGCAGACCCATGTGGTCACCAACAGCTGCTCCTACAGCTTACTAGCTACTACCTCTGATGACCCACTCCCCAAGCACCGCTCATACATCCACAGTCAGACATCTGAACTATAAGATGCACCTCCCACTTTCCCCAAATATTTTGGAGAAAAAAGTATTATATTATTATATATATTATATATTTATTATTATTATATTATAGTCTGAAAAATATGGTAATTAATGAGCAAGCATGCTCGCTACTGCACTCAATGGAGTATCGCAGGCGCTTGAGTGCCAAGTTTTAGTCCCTTTCCCCCATGTTTTGCAGTTGTTAGCCAATGAACATGCAAGGATCTTTTGCGGTACACAGTAAGCAATGTTGACTACTGGCATCACTGTGATTTGTCCAGCTACATTGCATCATTGGATACCCGTGAGCACAATGCATGGCTCACTATTCCTTGGAAGCAGTTCAAGGAGAGCTGATGTAGTAGGGAGAGCTTAAAAAAGAAAAGGGTTTATATACTTTCACCCTTTAGTGCCTTTCATGTGGCACTAAAGAGTTTTTTAACCTTATTTAATCTAATAAAAAAATCATTTAAAAAAAAAAATGATGTGGGGTCCTTCCTATTTTTGATAATCAGTCAAGGTAAAGCAGATGGCTGTGGGTTTGTATTATCAGATTAGGAAGACCAATAGTCCTTCCCAGCCTAAAAATAACATCATGCAGTTGCACCGAAATTGGCATATCCAGTAGATGTGTCAATACTTAACATTTGGCTTGATGAGGTGGCAATTCGGGAGATTTTTTGGGGAGTTGATGTCAGCTATGTAATGCTAACTAGCATCAAGCCCAGAGGTTAGCAAAGGTGAGGTTTCTAGCAGCCATTATTAACCCAGTGAGTAAAAAGAAAAGAAACACATGCAAAAATAGTTTATTTGCATGAAGATTCACCCACAACCTCCCTAATTCACCAATTTATTAACAAAAATGTTTCCAAGAAGCTCTGTTGTAGTCTCCGATCTCTGAATTCAGCTCTGACGACCAAGAATAGTAGTTAAGTTCTACTATTCACATGTACTTCACAACTCTCATTTGAGCCATCGGGTTTCACTTAGCATAGTGTTGAGCTGACAGCTCATATGACAGTTGTGGTCACTACCTGGTTCGTCTGAATAGCTGTACAGATAAAATCTGGGATCAAGGGCTATGGGGAATGAACTTCATGGTAAAATTTTTCTTATTGAATTGGTAAATGAGGGATAATGTGAAGGTGTCTTTATTCAAGTAAAATATTTTGTGTGTGTTTTTTTTTCAAAAGTAGATGAAGAATCAAGGATATTTGTGTAAAGAGATGGAGCATTTGCCTTTTTTTATTATACACACTTGACATAAACAAGATCATTATATAACAGAAGTTCCTTTTGCTGGCTATTACACAGGTGCACTTACAATAAAAAATTGTCATTTATGAGCATTTGTAGGAAAAGTTAACTTTATGATAATCTGGGAGCATAAAAAGGCTGCTGATGACTAGAATTAACAAGTCATTGCTTGAAATGTTCTTTCTTGTGCACTGGGACCTGTAGTATGGAGTGTGTGCTGTCCAGCAGGATTAATTAGCTTCCTATTGAGACCATGAGTAAGTACCAGACACTACTAAAATTCCCAGCTCTTTGCTGATAATTGCCCATTATTGTTTTACAAGCTCTAAATTATTTCTGCTTATCAGCTTTTGCTCAGTTTAAATGATTCTGCTTTTTTGGTTGTTTTTTTTTTTTGCCTGGCCAGTGTTTTCCTATCTATTGCCCTAATGATTCTGTTTCTAGCTTTCTTCTTGATTATGACCCAGCGACGTAAGCATTCCTGCTAGCCCACGCAGCATTCAACATCTATTCTGAGGACTAATCCCAGGGAACAGTATGTAAGCCCACATCCTTGTTATCCGTTATCCGAGGTTAACGGATAATGGTCAAGGCTTCCTTAGTAACCGATAGTCAGTATAGCTAGTACAATTCTTGTCCATGGAAGCCTTTTTAGAATTGCCAAGCGACTACAAACTGAGCCTTTTATAACATTACAAATGCTCTTTTAACACTAAAGGGGGAGTCACACACGTCAATGTCGTCAGTGAGATGATTGCTGACGACATTGACGGCTGATTGCTGGTGAGCTGTCACACAGACAGACTCACCAGCGATCAATTGACCAGAGACATCATGGAAACGATTTAAATATCGCTTCCATGATGTCTTGCTCCCGCTGCCAGCCTGCTGGAAGCGGGAGCAGGCTGGTCTCCAAGGTAAACTGCGGGTATCTAGGCAGCGCGCGCTGCCTAGATACCCGATGTGTACCTTAGTTACCAGCCTCCTCCGCTCACCGGCTGGTATCTAAGGTACACAGCGGGTAACTAGGGACCCTAGTTACCCGCTATGTACCTTAGATACCAGCCGGTGAGCGGAGGAGGCTGGTAACTAAGGTACACGTCAGGTATCTAGGCAGCGCGCGCTGCCTAGATACCCGCAGTTTACCTTGGATACCAGCTCCCAGCGCTTGTGAGAGGCGCTGGGAGCTGGAATATCGCTACTCCCAGTGTCACACGCAGCGATGCTGCGTGTCCACCGGGCGACAATCGCCATGTTTTAGAGCAGGTTCTAAAACTGGCGATCATCAACCAGCAATTTATCGCTGGTTGATTCAGTATGTCACACGCATCAATATCGCTGCAACGTCACATGCAGCCGAGATCGTGCAGGCGATATTGACGCGTGTGACTCCCCTTAAAAGTCCTAGAATTTCAAGATCCCCCTGAAGTCCTGAGAGAGGATCAAATGACCTTCAGTCCATATTGACACCTCAATTAGCATCCTTTCATTTGTAAATGTGCTCTTGCCTGAGGAATCTGCAGGGGGGATAATCTGAGATAAGAGTGTGTAAACAGAAGAATGCAAGCTATTCCTGAGTGTGGGGGACGCTGCTCACAAGAAAGAGATACTGGCTTCACAGTGCCTTTTTTTGTCTGTCCGTTTGCATCCTGTGTTTTGCAGGGGTTGGTGCAGAGAAGATACAGTCATCCAGAGAATGGCAGCAACTCACCGGGCAGGTTTCAGCAGTATTTCTTTATTGTTTATTCCATAAAAACAGGCGGTTATGCAGGGGTGGTGGAGGAAGGATGGGGGTCACAACAACGGGCCATTTTGACCCCAATCCTCCCTCCACCACCCCTGCATAATTGCCTATTTTTATGGAATAAACAATAAAGAAATACTGCGACATCGCCTGAGCATCGCAATGTGTAAAAGGGTGATCGATTCAGTGTTTCTCAGTTCAGAGATTTCCCAACTAGCCTGGAATGCATGCGTGACGCGTCAATAGCGATGTCTCAGGTGACGGGAGCTATAGAAAGTACAGCTCCCTGACTCGCCCAGGAATCGCCTTTGAACTACAGGCTGGTTCTGAGGCGATCCTTCACAGATGTTCGCCGGTGACATGTCCGCGTGTGTCACGTGATCGCCCGCGCATCGCCGGGAATCATCTCCCCGTGTGACGTCCCCACTAGGACTGATTCACACATCTGTGCCTACGGCACATGTGGGGTCTGTGCTAACACATGCCGAAGGCACGGACATACGGGACACATGTTCCCCAATGGCCCATTCACACGTCCATATTTCCGCACAAACTTTGTCTCTGTGTGGAGCACATGCGTGTGTCAGGTCAACCATCGATGCACGAACAATTGTGCAACTGAGAGATGTGTTGACTGCTACAAATACACGTGTGGCAAATGTACCAGGGACATACCCAGGCAGTGCCAGGTATCTTCCGACATGTCAGACAGACTACTGAGTGAGTGCTGAAATGCTAGTCATACAAGGACATGCCACTCACACACACGCAGCCCCCCACTGCAGCCTATTGTAAATATGTGTGGAATTGTTTTATTCCTTGTATTTTTTTATCATTTTTATAACAAAAATAAAAAGCATCCTTTGATGCGTGCTCCTTTACTCCCCTACCCCATGTATTTGTCGTTACCCTTTCCCTCCTCCCCTCTTCCCACTTCTCCTCCCCCAACATCCCTCCCTGTTGTATAATTTGATGATATTATTATTATTATTATTATTCATTTATATAACGCCATTGGTTCCATGGCGCTTTACATTAGAAGTGGGGGTAACAAGGACAAATACAGTACATGTGAACGATCAAGGCTGCTGATACACGATGAGCGAGGACCCTTTCCACAAGGGCTCACAGTCTACAGGGGTGGGGGAGGACCGATAGGAGGGGAAGCGCCAGGCGTGTGGTGGTGCGGCGCTGGGACTCATCATAGGTTGTAGGCTTGTTGGAATAGATGAGTTTTCAGGTTCTTTTTGAAGCTCCCAAGGGAAGGTGAGTGTCTGATGTGCTGGGAGTTCCAGAGTGTGTCAGAGGCGCGGGAGAAGTCTTGCATGCAGTTGTGGGAGGATGAGATAAGGGGGGAGGAGAGGAGGAGTTCTTGTGAGGAGCGCAGCTTGCGTGTGGGTAGATATTGGAAGACCATGTCGGAGATGTAAGGGGGAAACAGGTTGTTGATGGCTTTGTATGTCAGGGTTAGGACTTTAAATCGAGATCTCTGGCGGGTGGAGAGCCAGTGAAGGGCTTGGCGGAGGGGGGAGACAGGTGAATAGCGAGGAGGCAGGTGGATTAGGCGGGCAGCGGAGTTTAGGATAGAGCGGAGGGTGCAAGGAGGAAGCAGGGAGACCAGTGAGTAGTAGGTTGCAGTAGTCAAGGCGGGAGATGATGAGGGCGTGAACAAGAGTTTTGGCAGTGTCATGGTTGAGGGAGGAGCGGATCCGGTAGATGTTCCTGAGTTGGAGTCGGCAGGAGGTGGCGAGGGCTTGGATGTGGGGTTTGAAGGAGAGGGAGGAGTAGAGGGTAACCCCAAGGTGCTTGGCGTGGGGGACCGGGGAGAGGGAGCAGTCATTGACTAGGATGGACAGGTCCGGTAGAGGGGGAGGGCGGCTGGGGGGGAAGACGATGAACTCTGTTTTGTCCATGTTCAGCTTGAGGAAGCGAGCAAAGAAGAAAGATGAATTGGCGGACAGGCATTAGGGATTTTAGACAGGAGGGAGGTGATGTTGGGGCCGGAGAGGTAGATCTGGGTGTCATCGGCATAGAGATGGTACTGGAGGCCATGGGACTCGATGAGTTGCCCTAGGCTGAGGGTGTAGATGGAGAAGAGCAATGGCCCCAGGACCGATCCCTGGGGGACGCCAACAATGATGGGGTAGGACGAGGAAGAGGTGTGGGAGTGGGTGACGCTGGAAGTGCGGTCTGTAAGGTATGAGATGCGGCACAGGATGAGGTAGAGATGCAGGTGCAGCCACGGGTCAGATGAGAAGCAGCCACGGGTGAGATGAGAAGCAGCCATGGGTGAGATAAGAAGCAGCCACGGGTGAGATGAATGCAGCCACGGATGAGATGAGATGCAGCCACGGGTGAGGTAAGATGCAGTCGCAGGTGAGATGAGATGCAGTCACGGGTGAGATGAGATGCAGCACGGGTGAGGTGAAGTCATGGGTGGGTTGAGATGCAGCCACGGGTGGGTTGAGATGCAGCAGGTGGGCTGAGATGCAGCATGGGTGGGATGAGATGCAGCCACGGGTGGGATGAGATGCAGCCACGGATGGTATGAGATGCAGCCAGGGTGGGATGAGATGCAGTCACGGGTGAGGTGGAACAGCCAGTGATGTGATGCAGCCGTGGGTGGGAAGGAGCCAGGAGGGTAGCGCTGGATCAACGGTAGCTACGCCCGCCGCGGTGCCGACAGTCATTGATGTGTGCGGCCGGGCAGCACGGACAGATCAAAGCAGATCTCTGCTGCTGCTCTGTAGCGCATCGGCTCTTCGGGGCTGACAGGCACTCGAGGCCGGGGACAGGACCTGAGAGGCTGCATGCAGCGTGCGGCAGCAGCCCTGGCTCATCGAGCGACGGTGGGAGGCAGAGACTGCGGCTATCGCCCGCTCTGATTTAGGAGCCAGGAGAGGGGGGATCCGGAGCTTAGAGGAGGGGAGGACCAGCCGGCAGGCGGTACAGACTGTGCTGCTGCAGTCTCCTCGGTGCCCGCCGGCTGTCAGGCACTCACGGATCTTGGGTCCCCGCCGCTAGTCACAGCCGGGGGTGCCCGGTCGGGTGCCTGTGATCAGGGGGTCCCCTTGTGGCTGTGCGGCCCTCGTGCTCACCTCCTCTGGTGGGCCCAGGTCGGGCCTCTGGTCGCCCGTCCTCATCTGCGGCTCTGCTCTCGCCCTGCCGAATCAGGGCACAATGGAGGGCTCGGCTGAATGCGAGCTGTATGGGGGGCAGCGACAGCGGTGGTGTGGCTGTGTCAGGGGCCCAGGCGTGGACAGATGGGGTGGATTGAGTCCTACAAGCCAGGTGCCCTCTCACATGCGTCCATTCTCAGGCGGCCATTGTTTTCTTGTTCACTGTCTTATCACAGTTGTTTGGCCATGCTGCTAATACACTGCTCATCTTGAAAATGTGGCTATTTGTTTGATGTTGGTGTGAAATAACCCTTTAGTGAAAAAAAATCTTATTGGTTTTTAAAAAAAACATAAAAGCATGGAAACAAATAACAGTTGTTCTTTTGTATATTTTTCACACTAAAATTTCAGTCCTCTTGTGCGATTTTTATTTCGCGCAAAATAAAAACATGCTGCGTTTTTTTTTTCTTTCGCTAGTGTGCTTGAGGCCTAAATGTACCGTTACACGTTACGATCTCGTTGCCGACATCGTTTGAAAACGTCACGTGATCACGTCGTTCATGCGATGTCATTTTCACATAGTTGCGTGTAACGTGAAGATATCGGACGAACACATCGTTGGATCGCTGATCGCAGATTTGAGGTCAGGATCTCAATTCTGACAATCCTCGTCCAATTATGTGTCAGAAGATGTGCAGCATCATTCAGTGTAACTCCGAGATGAACGATGTCGGTCTAAATTCTCCTATTCCTGTCATTGTGAAAAATCGTTCTGCAAATGTTTGCGATGAGGCTGGTGCGGTGCCAAAATTTACATCGTTAACAAGATAGTTGCGTGTGACGCCTCTTGGACGATGTGAAACAGATTGCACGAAAGATGTGATCACGTGACATTTCTTACTATATCATCGACGAGATCGTAACGTGTAACAGTACCTTTAGACACAAATGCTTCTAGTCATTACTCACAGCTGTGCCTTGCTGTACCTTGCTCTAAAATGTCCAATTCTTTATTTAAAATATATAAAAAATTATTCATTGTTTCAGTGCTTTTTTGCTCAAATAAAACTAAACTAAATACAATATGTATAGTCTTTATATTATCAAATACAATAGACTGAATAGAACTACCGTATATACTCGCGTATAAGCCGAGTTTTTCAGCCCAAAAATTGGGCTGCAAAGTACCCCCCTCGGCTTATACGCGAGTCATACCCCCAGTGGTACACAGGCGCCCCCCCATGAGTACACATGCCCCCCCCCATCAGTATACAGGACCCCCCCTTGCTGCGGTAAACCTGTAAAGTAATAGATGATTATACTTATCCCCGACGCTGTCGCCGCCGCCGTCATCGCGCTCCTCCGGCTGCATCGGGCTTCATCCGTCTTCCTTCTCCGGCGCACAGACAATGACGTCATTGCCTGTGCCCACACCGGAGGTGGAAGACGGATGAAGCTGGAGGATCGCGATGGCGGCTTAGGAGCGCGATGGCGGCGGTGGGACAGCGACAGGGATAAGTAAATCATCTATTACTTTACAAGTTTACTGCAGCAAGGGGGGGGCCCTGTATACTGATGGGGGGGCCTGTATACTCATGGGGGGGGGCCCTGTGTACCACTGGGGCTGCTGCTGTATACACCACTGGGGCTACTGCTGTATACACCACTAGGCTGTTGCTGTATATACCACTGGGCTGCTGCTGTATATACCACTGGGCTGCTGCTGTAATACCTCTGGGCTGTGCTGTATACACCATGGGCTGCTGTGAAATCCACTGGGGCGCTGCTGATCTACCCTTGGGCTGCTACTATATATACCTCTGGGGCTGCTGCTGTATATACCACTGGGCTGCTGCTGTATATACCACTGGGCTGCTGCTGTAACACTTGGGCTGCTGATATACCTCTGGGGCTGCTGCTGTATATACCACTGGGGCTGCTGCTGATATCCCTCTGGGCTGCTGCTGTATACACCACTGGGGCTGCTGCTGTATATACCACTGGGGCTGTTGCTGTATACACAACTGGGGCTGCTGCTGTATATACCTCTGGGGCTGCTGCTGTATACACCACTGGGGCTGCTGCTGTATACACCACTGGGGCTGCTGCTGTATATACCACTGGGGATGCTGCTGTATATACCTCTGGGGCTGCTGCTGTATATACCTCTGGGGCTGCTGCTGTATATACCTCTGGGGAGGCTGCTGTATACACCACTGGGACTGCTGCTGTATACACCGCTGGGGCTGCTGCTGTATACACCGCTGGGGCTGCTGCTGTATACACCGCTGGGGCTGCTGCTGTAACACTGCTGGGGCCTGTATACACCACTGGGGAGGCTGCTGTATACCACACTGCTAGGGGCTGTATACCTGTGCTGGGGTCCACCCTCGGCTTATACACGAGTCAATAGGTTTTCACAGGTTTTGGGGGCAAAAGTAGGGGGGTCGGCTTATACACGGGTCGGCTTATACACGAGTATATACGGTACTTAAACTAGATGGAAAATAGCAAACAACCTCCTGTGGTGTAACAGTGATGGCCTGAATAACAGAACAAAAGACAGTGATTAGAGATAAGATAAGATGTAGATAAAATCCTTTAGGTCATTTGACCCTTCTCTGGGTTTCAAAGGTAGAAATGTCAAAGGACCCATCTCTGGGACTTCTAGTGTTAATTGACTCAAATCTTGTGAAAAGTGAAACACTATATAACCCCCATAACTTGGAACAGAATGTCCAATGCTCAGCAAGTTAATGTCGTAATCAATGTTCACTGTTCACATCTTAACAATTTAGTAAATAAGTTATTCACTCGCTGTCACATTTAAAATCACAAAATTTTGCACAGCCTCCTCATTTGACTCAGGGAATGTAATTGACTATGTTTTGAGGGGAAAATGTAACCCCATTCTTTACAGCCATTCACCAAAGAAAAATGCCTATTTACTGTTTTTATGTTTAAAGTAATAGATACTGCCTTGGCTGTTTTGACAGTTTGCCTGGATATTTATCAGGTGGCCTAGAGCAACCAATCACAGCCCAGCTTCTGATTGCTTGCTATAGGCAACAAGGGACATACTATAACATTATGTACTTCTGTGAAACATTCAGGGAAGCTTTCTTAAGACAAGGACTTTTGGAAATTGCCACACACAGGCACATGACAGTCAGTGAAGTAGCAGCCACACAAACTCCAAAGCCACTAACAACCTTTTTGCTATTCTTCTAACAACCTGAAATATTTCAAATCCCCTGGAGGCCACAAACAGCCTCCAATATACCACATGAGGCAGCAAATGCTCCTATGTATACAGCAGGAGGCTGCACCCAGCTCCCATTATACAGCAGAAGGCCACAAACACAGCCTCCAATATAATACATGAGACAGCACACAGTCCCAAGTATACAGATGAAGACAGCGCACAGCCCCAAGTATACAATAGGAAGCAGCACACAGTCCACAGTACACACCAGAAGGCCATACACAGCCCCCAGTATACAGCAGGAAGCCATGCACAGCCCCCAGTATAAAGTAGGAGGCCACACACAGTCCCCCAGCATACAGAATAAGGCCACACACAGTCCCCATTATACAACAGAATGCCACAAAACAGCCCCCAATGTATATCAGTTAGCCTCAAACAGCACTCAATATACAGCAGGAAGTCGCACACAGCTCCCAGTATACAGCAGGAGGCTGCACAGCCCCCAGTATACAGCATGAGGCCACACAAAGCCCCCAGTATTTAGAATGAGGCCACACACAACCCTCAGTATACAGCAGGAGGCCACTCACAGCCACCAATAAACAAAAGGAGGCCACACATAACCCTCAGTATATAGCAGGTCACCACACATAGCCCATTAGCTTACAAATGGAAGGCTGCATATAGTCCCTTGTAATACAATAGCACGCCATGCATAGCCCCCTGTATTATAACAGGATCTCACACACAGCCTCCTGTTTTAAAACAGGAGCTCACAGATAGCCCCCTTTATTAGAACAGGAGCCTGCAGATTGCCCAAGGTATGCAGCAGGATGTGATACACAGCCCCCAGTATACAGCAGGAGGCTACACACAGCCCCCAGTATTACAACAGTAGGCTGCACATAGCCCCACATATTACAACAGAAGGCCACTCACAGCCGTCTGTATTACAATTTGTGCCTTTCTTAGCCGCTGCTTTACTCCTGGAGCTCACACATAGCTCCCTGTTTTACAACAAGAGCCCCAAAAATAGCCCCCTGTGTTAAACCAGGAGCCCACACATAGTCCCCAGAATATAGTAGGAAGCTGCACACAACCTCTTCATACAGCAGAATACTACATAAAACCTCTAGTTTTGAAAAAAGATAGCATCAACAAGATCGATCTTCAAATTCTAAGTCTCTTTCCACGTGTGTGCAGGACGTACAAGTCAGAGGATAAAGTGACAGACCCTGCCTAGGCATTATACTATCCAGTCGAGTTCCTTAACTCCTTTCAATCACATCCTCATAACTTTTTCTAAAATCTGGCACACCGTTCTGCTGTTGAGAAATTTAGATCCACCAAAGCTGTGTAATTGAACAACATTGTTGATTAAGAACCTGTTTTCACATGTAATTGGAACAACCATTTTGACAGGATGTGCCAAAGAAGAGGACTCTTTCATTCCAATTACATCCATTCGATCTTATTTGCCTTTTAATTTTAAATCCCTTCAGTTTCCAGTTCAACTTGAATTTGCAATGTCCATTAACAAGGCTCAGGGGCAGTCCTTGAAATTAGCAGGAATTGATTTACAATCTCCATGTTTTTCTCATGGGCAACTTTATGTGGCCTGTTCAACAGTAGGAACTACCAAAAATCTGTTCGTATTTGCACCATAAGGAAAAATGAAGAATGTTGTTTATCAAAAGGCTCTTAAATAAGGAGTTGCAGATAAAATTCTTCACATTAATAGGGTAATCATTTAGTTAATCTGTGTTGCATATCTCTGGTATTGAACATGTAATGAAAAGTTCTATTACTTTACTTTTTGATTTTTAATAATACATTTTCTATTTACTTTGTGACTTTTATGTGCTAATTTTTTTTTTGTTATATCATTCTATTTTGTTATAGCTAGGAACAGTTAGTTGCTATCACGGGCAATGCCGGGTAGCACAGCTAGTGAATCTATATTAATAGTTATTTTGTGATATTTGTAACAGAATAAACTGGAGTGTTTTCCACGTTGTTTCCCTAGTACTAATGAGAATACCTAATAGTTTGAAATTGAATATTTCATAGAATCGAACTTAAAATATCTTTCTGCTCAGAGCATATTGACTTTACTTATATTTCACATAATTATATATTTTCTATTCACAAATGCTTTTAAATTATGCTTTCCTAGATATGGATTTCCTGGATATCTCAAATTATCTTTCCTTTACTGTGCTTTTTAATATGAACATTTGAACACATAAAGGGTATTTGATTAGGCAAGATATGATAGTGTTTGCTTTAAATATGAAATAATTTAGTTGTATGTCAATGGAAAGCATTGCAGTTTTATATTTCGAAATGAAGATTTGAACTTGAACTTTTTCATTCACCTATCTTCCTATCTCAGCTAGTGATACAATTAAATATCTAATTGAAGCATAGGAGTCAAACTGAGAATTTTTATTTTATGTATGTTCATAAAAGTACATTGGTGGCTAAATAAACATGTAAAATATATGAGTATGCAGGAAATAAAATACAAACACACACATGAGCTCAACCGGCTTTGAATTTATCAAACCTAAATAATTTTAGGTAATGAAGAAACCAGAAATAGTAATTCTTCCAAAAGCAAATGAAACATTATAAAATATAGATCTGTTTAGTCCAATATGCATTCTTCGTGTAAAGGTCAATAAAGCCTACATTATGGATCGGAATTTCAGATTAAATTGAATATGAATCACAATTCTCTACTTACAGCCATGAACAAAAGTTTTAATATTGACATAAATTATAGATCTCACAAAGTTTGTTGCTTCAATGTTTTTAGATCTTTTAGTCAGTTGTTTCTATGTTTATTGAAATAATATTCTAAGCATTACATTAGTTCTGCAGTTGGCCCTGGCATGCTGGATATTAGCCTTTGGGTCAAATCCTGATTGTTGGCAATCAGTTATTGCCTAATCATTGCTTGGAGTTTAGCACAATTTCTATGTTTCTCTTTGAACGCCCATTTTTTGATTAAAGGATTTGAGATCTGGATATTTTCCTGGTCTTGAATCCAAGATTTTTACACTTTGATCATCGAGCTATATTAGTTATCACTTTTAACATGTGACATGGTGCACCATCATCCTGGAAAAAGGCATTGATCTTTAGCATATTACTCCTGAATTATTGGGAGAATTTGCTTGTGTTTGATATTTAGATACAATTCTTTTTGCTTGTCAGTATGGTTGTAAATTAACCCACTCCATTTAATGAAAAGCATGTGGATGACCTTAGGGTACTTTACTGCTGGCATGACACAAGCTTCATGGTAGAACTCACATTTTGTTATCTGGTCAATAATTCTTCCATATGTTACAAATATTAATTTCAGTCTCTTCTGGATGGTCTTCTTGGAAAAAAGTGGCTTGTTTGCAAAAAGTGGCTTGTTTGCTGTTCTCCTTCAGAAAAGGCATTGGATGGCTTTCTGCCAAGCCTGACAAAGATCTGCACTGGTGTTTAACCAATCCTGTAGCCTAATACTCTTTGGCACACAGTTTTGGAACTTGTTAGACTCTCTTGGGTGCCCTGGAACCTTTTTCACAACAATTCAAACTTTCTCTTTGAAGTGGAGTTCTTGATGATTTCATAAACAGTTGTTTCTTATAAACAGCAATGTCTTTTCCTGTAAAGCGCTTTGGATGCAAACATTGAAAGTAACCATGGCTTACACAAAAGATAATAATACTAAGAACCAATACCATTTTAAAGTAACAGATCTAATCATGTTATTTAAACATCATGACAGAGTCATATCATCTGCCTACTTCATATTAATACTTTCTCTGACTTGAACAAGAAGATGACTGAAATTATCTAAGAAGGTCATTTTTGGATGGGCTGAAATTAGGGGAAATAAAGTTTTTGTGGTTACATTTATTTCCATGGTAATGACTTTGCAATTTGTTTACAATTTATCTGTTGACCTTTCCTAACAACATAGAGTTAGTGAAAATGGTAAAAAAGTTGAGGCAACAAGTATTTTAAAACAAAATTTGTGTCATCATTTTTAATTAATGTCAATTAGATCATATTTAGATCTTGATATTTTTTCTATATTTATTTGAATTGAGAATAGATGAATTTTAGCACTAACAAATCAAACCATTACAAAAGATGATTTGCAATAAATTTGAATTAAAATGTTCATATTTTCAGATTACTTACCAAATTTGAAAGTGACATGAAAAGTGTGTACAAATAAACATTCTCTTTTATCACATTTACTAAGAAAAGAGAACTAGCCTGTTCGTGTAAGGTACCAATTTAATTTGCTAAGGTTAAAGGGATCCTGTCACCTCCAAAATGTCTCCTAAGATAGCAAAACATGTCCCTGCAGCATCCTATCACTAATCTCACACTTCTTTTGTCTCCTAAAAGCATCCTGTGAAAGAGCATAAAAACGTTTTAATACTCACTCATTAGTGATTATAATTAGCAGTGACTATATTCTTTAGTCACCAAGACGGGCTGTTATGCAGCTCCAGCATCCACCCTGTCTCTGTGTGTTCTGCTGTGATGTGCAGGCATTGCCCTCCCCCTCTCTATCACTCACAGAATGCAAATCATTAGTCCTGCCTGCAGTTTCAGTTTCACAGCAGCACAGACAGAGAGAGGCTGGATCATTCAGGCTGCAAAACAACACCCCCTGGTGACTAAAGAATATAGCCCCTGCTAATTATAATCACTAATGAGTGAGTATTAAAATGTTTTTATGCACTTTCACAGGATGCTTTTAGGAGACAAAAGAAGTGTGAGATTAGTGATGCGATGCTGCAGGGACATGTTTTGATAGCTTAGGAGCCATTTTGGAGGTGACAGGATCCCTTTAAATGGAGCACCCTACTAATAACAATTTAGTATTAGTTTTCATGCACAACATTTAAAGAGGGAAGTGTAAGTCCCTCTTCAGTCCTCAGTGGTTATCAGTGATGCTTTGCAGAGCTTGGGGTCCTGGATTTAAATTCTATCAAGGATGGCATCTGCAATGAATCTGATTTTTTTCATATTTTTATGGGTTTCCTATGTGTAAAACGGCTTCCTCCCATACTCCAAAAACACATGACATGGAATTAAGATTGTGTGTCCCAACAGGAAAAGTGATGAAGGCTATTCTGTCAGGGAAAGAGTGTTTTCTGGCTTGTGAGGTGAAAAGGCCATTAGCTATGTCTTTTTGCACTTATGTTTGTCAAAAGAAATTGGATGCTTTAAACTATAGTAAATTGAAGTTAATTGATTAGTTACAAATCATATTTTTCTTAACTTTTTTTGTGGATTGAAACAAATGAGTTAAAATATCACTTCTATTCAGCAGCAGTTGAAAGCAGCTTGTAAAGGAGTCTAACCTGAGCAAGTGAAACAGAACTGCCGTAGGGTGTTTGGGTGAGCAGGAGGAAAAATATAGCCATGAAATATATTACAAAGGACAGATGCTTAAAGGGAACCAACCACCCCCAATGACCCCCCCGGACTATTAATATGGCTCCCTACACCCAGCACATACATGTGCTGCAATGCTTTTTGCTAAAAAAACTGCTTTTTAAAAGTAAAGATAATGCTTTATAAAGATTATAACGAAGGGACGGGTGGGCGTTACTTACATGGGGCTAAAGCCGAGATTCTGCTGCCACTCATCCTCCTCTCTCCCCTCGCAGCAGTAACGGCCAGCCCTTTGTTCAGCGTCACAGCCTGGTGCACGGGATCGCATGCCGGTGCACACGTCATCAGCTACAGCCGGGTTGCGAGCGCGCGCTCTGACTTCCTGCGCTCAGCTATGGAAGTCAGAGCGCGCGCTCGCTACCCGGCTGTAGCTGATGACGTGTGCACGGGCATGCGATCCCGTGCACCAGGCTGTGACGCTGAACAAAGGGCTGGCCGTTACTGCTGCGAGGAGAGAGAGGAGGATGAGTGGCAGCAGAATCTCGGCTTTAGCCCCATGTAAGTAACGCCCACCCGTCCCTTCGGTAGAAACTTTATAAAGCATTATCTTTACTTTTTAAAAAGCTGTTTTTTTAGCAAAAAACATTGCAGCACATGTATGTGCTGGGTGTAGGGAGCCATATTAATAGTCCGGGGGGGTCATTGGGGTGGTTGTTCCCTTTAAGAACTGTTTTAATTTGTAATGCAAGTATTTACTACACCTGTCAGAGGAGCTAGGACTCTACTTTGTTTAGATCTTTTTGTCTTCTTTTCAGCAATTTGGAGAAACCATGGGCCAACTATACATTTTTAAAGAAAGACAAGTAGTTGACAAGAGATAAAGTAGCATTGTGCTTTCCATAATCTTCTACTATTTTGTTTTAGCGATCAGCTGGGTTAAAATACTAACTCCAATATCTATCAAAAATTAGTATCAGAGCCTATTAGTGCCACCAATGTTTATGCTTCAACAACCTCTTTATAAATGTGCAGAGTTTGCTTGCTAAATATTTCTGCCTTTTTGGTTAAAAAAAGCTAATAAAAAAAGGCAACAAAAATCTAAATCTCAGTTTATATAAGAATTAGAATGGAATTCAACAGTTTAAGACCTTTGTTGAACGTATTTTATTTCTAAATATGGTGCTTATTATATTTTAAATATTGATTTAGAACAATACTTTATTTTTTTAATTGTTTCTTTTTTATACCTTTTATGTGCAGCTGAATGTGGAGCAACAGTTACTGGAAATGAAGGAACCATGCTATCTCCAAATTTCCCTGCCAACTATGACAACAACCATGAATGTATATACAGAATAGAAACTCAACCTGGAAAGGGAATCCATCTACGTGCTAGAAGTTTTCAGCTGGTTGAGGGTGACACTTTGAAGGTAATGAAAATGTTCTATGGAGTTTTATTTTTTTTTTGAAAAACTATTTTTTAACATAAAAAATATATAGTATGTTTGATAATTAAAACCATAAAATGCTCTAACACGATGACTTTCAAAAGTCTGGATAACTGTCACTATGTGTAGGAAATATAGTCATATCTAAGAAGCCAACAAAGTCTATGATCATAAAATCAGAGAATCATCTGGTCCAAAACCCTGCTCAAAACAGAATTCACTAAATCATCGCAGACAAATGTCTGTCCAGCCTCTATTTGAAGACTCCCATGGAAGGAGAACTCAACACTAAGGCTGAGCAAGTAGTGAAATATTCAGCTTTGGGAGATTTGTAGTGAGTAGTTTTTAATACCCATGTGTTGGTCCAAATAGCGAGTCTAAAGTTAGTCAAATAGTGATAGGCTCTGCCCATACACAGCCAGCCATAAAACAAGCATTTCTGGGTCAGGGTGGCAGGGAGAACTTTTTTGCATTTTCACTGCATACAACACTTCACTTTACCCCCCAGTGGAAGCCTTCCATCCATGTTGCTCTCACTGGGGTGCCAACTTTCTTTGTGTACTGAAAGGAGCTGGCAATATGTGTCAGATTGCTCAAGATCGACACATCACTAATGAGCATCAACGTTACTCGACGAGTAACTAGTATCGTAACTACTGTACTATCCTTGCGAGTAACGAATAGTAATGAGTATATTTGCTCATCACTACTCATCACCTCTCGTGGCAGTCTGCTCCACTTGTTGATCACTCTCACTATCAAAAAGTTTTCTCTAATATCTAATCTGTGTCTTCTCCTATTCAGTTTCATCCCATTACTTCTACACTTTCCTTGTGCAAATGAGAATAAAGCTGAGCCCTCTACTGTGTGACAGCCCATTAGATAGTTGATATGAAATCGTTATAAAAATATGATAATTTAATAAATGTTTTGTCAAAAATATTCTTTAACTTACCTTAAAGTGGTGCCCACTACTGTACAATCCTGTATTTATTGTTCTTGGGTTTACTTTTACCTCCTAGGCCAGTGTTGCTCCTCTACTCATTTGTCATAATAGGAAAATATGCTAAGACATTTCAAGTTATGCTTTTAAAAATGTTACACAGCATTGAAAAGTGTTTCCTTGTATTATTAAATTGTTATACAGCACTTTCTTTCTTATACCTTAAATTCAAAATTGAAGTCACCTCATGCACCAAGTCAAAGATGTAAGATGACAGCTTAGCTTCAAATTTCCAATTTCCTTTTAATAGAAGCTGACAGGAAGGAACAGAGTGGACAATTTCTTTTTTCTCCCTCATTGATGATCTTAGAAGAGACACACCACACTGAAATGTCACAATTTTTTTTTTTTAGGTTGCCTAAGTAGATTATCAAAAAGGCTGAGGTTATGAAACCTCAAAGGAAAAGTAAAGGTATAAATATTAATTGTATTGGAGAAAAGGGTTTTAACATGTTTGAAAACTTAATTGATTATACAAGTCTTGACAGCACATGAAGTGCTTGATCTTTCATCGCACCTGCCAAAATGAAGTACTTTATAACAGAATTAATCTTTTGCCCATAGTAAGGATTTTATAAATGAATTAGAGTTGGAATTGGTAGAGGTTTATCTTCTGTGTCTGTTTACTTCTTGACGTGACTGTTTTTTCTTACTCCTATAGGTTCATGATGGGAAAGACAGCTCTGCGCGACTTTTAGGAGCTTTTACAAAAAACGAGTTATTGAAATTAACCCTTAACAGTACTTCAAACCATTTGTGGATAGAATTTAATACTAATGGATCTGACACCGAACTTGGTTTTCATCTAGTTTATAACAGTAAGTAGTTTCTCCTTAAGATATAGCTAATGTTATTAGTTTTGTTTTTTCTGAAATGGAAATGTAGATAGGACTTGTAAGCATGAGGGCCCTTGGTGTTGCATTACGAGCCTATGAATTTTGGCCTAAATATCCCCTAACACCTCACACCATCATCCATTGGGATTTTTTACACTTCTTTATCTATCGCAGGATGGAGCTGTGCCCTCTGGGGGGCATCTGTCCCTTGTGTGCTGCATGTACATAGTGCTGGGCAGCCCGCCTGATCTAATAGTATAAACGTGATCAAGAGGCTGTATACAGACACTCTGTATCGCACTTACATGTGTGTCTGATGCCCAATGGTAACCTTATGCCTATAAATACCACCAATCACCTCCCCCATGGCTTGGCTGGTTGCAGCTAATTGTTGCATCAGTATCAGGCACTTGTGTTGCCTCTCAGTGAGGCTTGCAGCGTCCTGCTCAGTGCAATAGATATTAAACTTTAGTGAGCCTGAAGAGAAAGAATTGACAAATACCAGCAGCACTCCACTTTTTAAAGTATCAAATAATACAAAGTTTATTAAAGACTAAACCACAATACATTTAAAAACCATTAAAACCATACAAGAAAAACACAGACCATCAGAAAAGAAAGGATCCCCTGCAAATATATTCCATAAGTTTTCAATACCAGCAGATCCCCAGTAATTATCAGAATAACAGTAATTGTGACACAGTACCCCTATAGTCAAAAAACCATCAACAATTTGGTCATAAATCAAATTAACATATGGTTTGACATATTGTAGGTATAGACTGTAACAACATGCAAAGAAGAGCGTGTGTCTGCCACACATGGAAAGGCAGGGAACTGCAGTGAACTGCTCCCAGCACAAGGGCAGCCCGGCATGCAAAAATAGAAAATGTACAAGTAAAAAATGAATGAAATGAACCACCTCACTGAAACTACTTTCTCACCCAAACAATAAGACTCCATGGTGTACCAGTCATGAGGAGAAGTGTCCAAGAGGTGGGAGGAAAGTCAGTGCATGGCCGGCCGAGCCACTGGGAACAGAGCATGGAGCAGGGGGCCTATCTCCCATGCGTATCGCCGCTGCGTGGCGGCTTCCTCAGCGGACAGTGTATGCTCAGAATGTCAGCACACAGCTCATGGGAAATCTTATCTGACTCCTCCATTCGCATCAACCCTGCTTTGTTTTGCCAGCTGATTGCAAGGAGCAGGGCCGATGTGATTGGAGGAAATAAGATCTCACAGGAACTGTGTGCTGACAGCCTGAGATCAGCACTGTACTTGCATGGGGGAAACTGACAATACAGATCTGCTGTAACCACGTTAGACAGGCACACTGTGTAGGCCATGCCTCTTTCACCCTTATATAGTTTTATGGCTGTATTCGGTTTGTGTGAGAAGTGAAGATGGATCCCAGTGAGAATAATCTTCAGACACAGTCTAGTGGGGACATCTTTTGGAAGAATTTTGAAAGGTTTTCTTCTAGATTTAATTAATAAAGTATATTTGAAAGTTTATTATAATCACTTGTTCTACATTATTGTTAAATAAACATTTAAATGGCTGTTACACTTTAAATGTTTTATCAGCAGGAGATTATCACAGATGGATTCGTCTGGTGCAAATCAGTCAAGCTAATCTATATAACACCACCCCTACCACTGATTGGCAGCTTGCTGCAATGTAAAGTGTACACAGGAAGCTGCCAATTATGGGTGTGTGTAGAGTTATACAAAGCTCAGGTTTCTGATCCCTTCTTCAGATACAGCAAATAAAGCATTGATCCTATCCAAACTGTATAAAGCAACCCAGTAAGTGAGACATCACTATAACCTAAGATTCTGCCCCTACATCAAGCTGCTGACAGATTCCGTTAAGAAAAATTAACAGATTACCTTTAAGAATGATAAGTTATTGCTGCAACTGGCTATCCCTTTAAGACTAGAGGTGATCCAACTGACTGAACTCCTCAGATCCTAAAATTTAGGAAGCTTCTGTACCTACTTCAAAATTCTTTGCTTACACTAATGGTACTAATGGTATTGATTCTGTGCAAGAAGCTCATTGTTATTGCACCACATTGCCTGGAGTGTAACTATAATTATTAAGAGGATGAAACCAAAGAATATGAGTCTGCACACATTGGAAGCAGCAGTGTGAACTGCGACCAATCCCCACCACAAACATGAAAAACCAATGCAAAAACCGTATAAGTGTCACACAAAAGGCGCTCTGCTGTAAAAAATATATATAATATACCGTATATACTCGTGTATAAGCCGACCCGTGTATAAGCCGACCCCCCTACTTTTGCCCCCAAAACCTGGGAAAACCTATTGACTCGTGTATAAGCCGAGGGTGGACTCCAGCACAGGTATACAGCCCCCAGCAGTGTGGTATACAGCCCCCCCCAATGGTAGTATACAGCAGCCTCCCCAGTGGTAGTATACAGCAGCAGCCCCAGTGGTATATACAGCAGCAGCTCCAGTAGTTAGTATACAGCAGCCCCAGAGGTATATACAGCCCCAGTGGTAGTATACAGCATCCCCAGAGGTATATACAGCCCCGGTGGTAGTATACAGCATCCCCAGAGGTAGTATACAGCAGCCCCAGAGGTAGTATACAGCAGCCCCAAAGGTATATACAGCAGCCCCAGTGGTAGTATACAGCAGCCCCAGAGGTAGTATACAGCAGCCCCAGTGGTAGTATACAGCAGCCCCAGAGGTAGTATACAGCAGCCTCAGAGGTATATACAGCCCCATTGGTAGTATACAGCAGCCCCAGAGGTATATACAGCCCCAGTGGTAGCATCCAGCAGCCCCAGAGGTATATACAGCCCCAGTGGTAGTATCCAGCAGCCCCAGAGGTATATACAGCCCCAGTGGTAGTATACAGCAGCCCCAGAAGTATATACAGCCCCAGTGGTAGTATACAGCAGCCCCAGAGGTATATACAGCAGCCCCAGTGGTAGTATACAGCAGCCTCCCCAGTGGTAGTATACAGCAGCCTCCCCAGTGGTAGTATACAGCAGTCTCCCCCTGTGGTAGTATACAGCAGTCTCCCCCAGTAGTAGTATACAGCAGTCTCCCCCAGTAGTAGTATACAGCAGTCTCCCCCTGTGGTAGTATACAGCAGTCTCCCCCTGTGGTAGTATACAGCAGTCTCCCCCTGTGGTAGTATACAGCAGTCTCCCCCAGTAGTAGTATACAGCAGTCTCCCCCAGTAGTAGTATACAGCAGCCTCCCCCTGTGGTAGTATACAGCAGCCTCCCCCTGTGGTAGTATACAGCCGCCACAGAGGTATATACAGCAGCCCCAGTAGTAGTATACAGCAGCCTCCCCAGTGGTAGTATACAGCAGCCTCCCCAGTGGTAGTATACAGCAGTCTCCCCCTGTGGTAGTGTACAGCAGCCTCCCCCTGTGGTAGTATACAGCAGCCTCCCCCTGTGGTAGTATACAGCAGCCCCCCTGTGGGTATATAGAGCCCCCCCGTAGTATATACAGCAGCCCCCCCCCCTGTGAGAATACAGCAGCCCCCCCGTGGTAGTATACAGCAGCCCCCCCGTAGTATATACAGCAGCCCCCCGTGGTAGTATACAGCAGCCCCCCTGTGGGTATATAGAGCCCCCCCCCCCCCGTTGCTGCCGCACACCTGTAAAAAGAAGATCTTTCATACTTATCCTCCTGCTGTCACGCGATCATCCTCCGCTCTCCTTCTTGCTTGCACCCGGGCCCCGGCGTCCATCCATATGACCGCGCACAAATAATGACGTCACTATTTGTGCGCGGTCACGTGGATGGACGCCGGGTGCAAGCAAGAAGAGCGGAGGATGATCGCGTGACAGCAGGAGGATAAGTATGAAAGATCTTCTTTTTACAGGTGTGCGGCAGCAACGGGGGGGGGGCTCTATATACCCACAGGGGGCTGCTGTATACTACCACGGGGGGCTGCTGTATATACTACGGGGCGGCTGCTGTATACTACCACGGGGGATCTGCTGTATTCTCACAGGGGGGGGCTGCTGTATATACTACGGGGGGGCTGCTGTATGCTACCACGGGGGGGCTGCTGTATACTACCACAGGGGGGCGGGAGAGCACTGACAGTGCTATGTAATATGCACGGCTCCCCCTGCCGCTGATGGACAGGGGGATGCAGTGCATATTGCATTGCACTAATGAGCGGCCCCACGTGACCGGCCGCTCATTGTACAGCCTCCCCCTGCCTCCTCCATCCCCCGGACACCGGCCCCACACAGTCAGCCGTCACTGACTCGTGTATAAGCCGAGGGGGGCACTTTTCAGCACAATTTCTGTGCTGAAAAACTCGGCTTATACACGAGTATATACGGTAAATAGCCAGTGCCGTGACAAAAAAAGGGCCTTTTGGTTTATACGTTTATGCAAAAAACGTACAGTAAGCTGCCTCACCAACTTCACGGTGGGCCCTGGTAGAGACCGTGAAGTTGGTGAGGCAGCTTACTGTACGTTTTTTGCAAAAACGTATAAACCAAAAGGCCCTTTTTTTGTCACGGCACTGGCTATTTATATTATATATATTTTTTACAGCAGAGCGCCTTTTGTGTGACACTTATACGGTTTTTGCATTGGTTTTTCAATTATTAAGAGGATGTATAGCTAACCATGAAAAGTATTATTCTGCCAGTAAAAATGTAGATAAATAGATGCTATGCTTATGAAAATTATACATTCGTAATTGCAATGTGTTATGTAAGACAAATTGTTAAAAATATTAGTTCTGTCAATCTGCTGCATTTTATGCTAGCAAAAAACATACTTCGACTTAAAGGGGTATATGAGGAAAATTTTATTTTTTTCAGTTTACAAGGCAGCAGATCAGATGATTTAATCTTAACATTTGTCCACATTTGCTTAAAAATCATAAATGACTCCAATTTCTCAGCACACTAATTCAGTAAAATATCACAACATAATAGCAGAAATCTTACCTGCATTTTACATCACACCCCCTAGGTGACCTCATATAGACACATATACCCTACACATCTCATGTCATCACCAAAATCATGTGTTTTGCAAAAGTTAGTCATCACATTCCAATATTCAGGAGATATATTGAGCAAAGTGGAATTGTAAGGCTGGCTTCACACCACGGTAAGGTCCGGGGCTGTCCGGTGTAAACCAGACAGCTCGGACTGGTTTTTGGCCCCATAGTAGCCTATGGGGCCGGATGGAGCCAGATGTCAGCTCTCTGCTATCCAGTTTCATCTCTGCGGTGGAATCTGGAAGAATTCGGATTATTCTCACCGGACACAAAAATGTTGCTTGAAATGTTTTTGTGTCCAGGGAGAATAATCATCCCAAAAAGCCGGATCCTGGATTCTCCAAGATTGTCCCGGATTCTCACGGATCCGGGGCAATCCGGTTCTCCCTAACATGGGAGCTTATGGGGCCGGATTGCCCCGGTCCAGGTGAAACCGGGAACCGGACACCTGTGGCAGCACGCCGCTGTTGTTTCAGACCACGGCAAGTTCCATGCTAGCCGCAATCTTGAAACATCATCAGCTGCAGCTGCAATTACAGGCATCCGGCTGCACACAGGACCGGAGGGCACATTTGGCCCTCTGGTTCTGTGTGCTGATCCGGTCCGGAGCTGTCAGGTTCATGCCTGACAGCCCAGGTCCGGACTGCGCTGTGGTGTGAAGCCAGCCTAAGAAAGAACACATCTGTAAGTAAATAATTTGCATAAAGGATGCTCTGTAGTTGGAGATATGAAGAATAATGGCATCAAAATTGTGAAGGGCATAGATCAATATATCTTAGTTCATAATAAAACAATATAAAAGGGGATTAAAAGTAATCTTTACATAAAGGAAACCTATTCCATTGGCTGCATCAGTCAGGCTTTATTATAGGCTTCTAGGTTTTACTCTGTCATGTTGTTTTCAACATAATTTAAAATGAAGCTAAAAGCAAGGAGTACAGTCATTGGGTGGGTTCTCTTTAATTCCCTTGACCCGATTCAGCTTTATTGAGAGTCCTATCAATATACACAAACATCACCCTTAGGAGCATCTAGAGGACAGCTTTTAAATCCCCAACTGTGCAAATATGATTTTCTAAGGGTGAACGCACTTATTGCTGATTTTATGTAGGTTCTCTATAATGTATACAAACCATTTCCATTGAAATTCTGCAGCTAGATTTACATGCAAATGTCAATCTGCACTGCAATGAATTCTGCACAACAAATTGACATATTGCAGACTTTAGGAGCCACATCTTAGGCCAATTTGTGCACAAAAATGCACATACCATGAAGATGACCTTTTAAACATCTCATTACTTAAAGCAGGGGTGGGGAACAACAGGCCCTAGGGCCACATGTGGCCCTTGATACATTTTTCTGTTGCCCTCAGGCACATTCCTGGGGTCTGCAGTGCTCAAGTTGGCAGCCACATTTTGCCAACTGCCTGCCTTTTAAATCCAGCTCTCTAAGCCCTGGCCTCAGCCTCCCTAGTGATGTACTGTATATATACCCCAGCCTCTTCTGTGATGTCTAGGGCTCTAGCATACCTGGAAAAGCAGTTGACTAACAACATGATCAATATCACCTAACATCACAGCCACGCCAAAGAGAAGCAGCTCCAGCCATCACAGTAGAGGGAAGTTGATTGTTTAGCTAAATATAGCCAGGAAATTTTCAAGTTGATAAATTTGTGCGGCCCCCAAAGATTGGTAGAAATTTCCAAATGGAGCCCGGCAGAAAAAGGTTCCCCACCCCTGACATAAAGGAATTGTTTACCACTTTAAGAACCCCTTCATATTTCCCATGTATACCCTTGTAAAAAAGCTTATCTTCACCTCCGCAGTCAGCGCTGTTACAGAAGTGTCGGCACTATCTTTCCTGGGGACCCAATTAGTGCTGACTTTACTGTGTCCACCTTTGGATAAATAAGTATTCAAGAGGACATGAGATCTGCTGTAGTGCTTCATTTCCTATTGATGTTTGATATAAAGGGGTGAGAAGCTGGCACTGTTTAGGCATAGGGCATGTAACAACCTCATGTAAGCCACAAGAGAGCAAGTGCTGATGAGTTGGGCCGGCAGGGAAGGGGTTACTCGGATACCGGGACGGTGGCTTCAGTGGGGATCACGGCTGGTTGAGTCCCGTTTCCGTGCCCTGGACACTCAATGGCTGATGGGGATGATGATTGGGGATTATACATGACGCCACCTGTGGTGTCTGGTAAGCGGTTACCAGCGCTGCAGCCAGGTGCTGAGGTGAAGGTGTGGTGAAGCAGACGTAGTATAGCTCTCCATGGGTGGAGCTTTTCCACAGCGCGGTCGGGTGGATGAGGGGAGTTATAGTTGCAGTCCTGCTGTAATTGCTGTCAGGTTGCGGCGGGGAATCAGGCTCACACACACACAACAGTTTCTGTTTCAGTACCTTTTACTGTTGTGACTGTACAGGTACGGTCCAAGAGGGTAACCAGGTGGCCGGTGTGGTTTGGGATGTCCACCTTAGAGAGTTGAAAGGCCTCCTCTGTCTGTGTATGCGATGATTTGAGTAGATCTGCCTGAATCTAGATCTGCCGCTCTCTTCTCCTCAGGATGCTCCTTCCACAACTGTCGGTGAGGACCTTCTCTTGGGATCCCTATTGTTTTCTTGAGGTTCCTGGTCCTAAGCTGGTTGCGTTTTGGCACTGTGCTTCCTGAGCTTCAGGGGTTACTAGACCCTCCTTGTTCCTCCGGGGTTTCTCTGCCACAAGTGGTTAATGGCAGGCACAGATTACCGTCTCCGGTTGACGTCCCTCTCTCTAGGGTGCTGCACAGCTGGGTCGGTCCTCTCTGGTTCTGGTCCTAATTCCTAGCAACCAGATCCTCTATACTCTTCAATCCTAGCTCACTGACTGACTTGACTGAACTGAACTATTCTTCCTTACTGTCCGACTCCTCCCTCAGACCTGAATCTTTATAGGGGATCTGGCTTAAGGGGAGCCAGTGTAGCACCCCCTCCAGACCTGGGGTGGGAAGTGTTGAGTGCTGTGTGTGCCAAAGTGTACATCCCTCCCCGCACCGGTGGATCCTGTGGCAATCCCCGCAGGGGTGCCACACTGACACTGCTGGAACAATGCTGGCTTGAAAGGTGAGGATAGGCATTTAATTCTAGCAGGGGTAAATATGTGAAAAGAAAATAGGTTGTCCAAATTGTGGACAACTCCTTTAAACTCTTATTATATTACACAATAATTTTCAATGTACAAAATCAACACCAAATGTGTAGAGTCTCTGTGCAATTACTCACAGTTCTGTAATAAACCTAGGAACTCATTTTATCAGCATCTCATGTAGATTCAAGCCAATTTGGGCTGCTTTTGTGAAGCATTATATTTGTATTGCCTGAATCTATAATATAGCTGGCGCATCTTGATGTAGGACTACATTGTAGATCTTAAAAAATCCAACAATATGATAGATTACAGCAATATGTTTCTTAAAGAACCATTACCATTGTGATAGTAAGCACTTTTTCAAGACTTAACTTTCTTGTGAATGAATTAGAGTGAGCTCTGTTTCACAATGTTAGAACAAATATCAAACCCATCATAGATCACCCTGATGTTATTGAAATTACAATTCAGGCCCCAAAGTATAGTCATGTTATTAACATGAAAAATATTTCTGTACTTGGGTTTTTCTGCCTAGTTTTAGTGTTGTAGTTTTTCATAAAATGAACTTAAAAATGCATTTAGATACAAAATATTATAAAGTAACAAAAAATAGAGAATCACTAATATTTCTGCATGGCTGAAGATAGCATGCATCAACTAGTAGAAATACATAGACTCTGTGGATAAACAAGCGCAATAGGATCTAACGCAAATATAAAGAGATATAAAGTCAGAGCTAGTCACTCACCTTGTGATTTTGTGTTACACACAACCAGTATTATGCGCCTATACAGACTAATCAAGATCCACTAACCATGAGTCTGAAGATATCATGCAGGAACTAGTATGGATAAATCTGCGCTACTGTTGAAAAAGACTCCGATTCGTAGAATATTCAATGACATGGTGGTTTATTACTATTTGGGTCTTACCCAAATATAAAGAAATTTAAAGTCAGAGCTAGTCGTTCACCTTGTGAGTTTGTGTTACATGCAACCAGTATTATGCGCCTATACAGACTAACCAAGATCCACTAACCATGGGTCTGAAGATATCGTGCAGGAACTAGTATGGATAAATCTGCGCTACTGTTGAAAAAGACTCCGATTCGAAGAATATTCAATGAAATGGTGGTTTATTACTATGTGTTTTTAGGTGAAACAGAAAAATCACCAACTGTTGGCTTTTCTGGATGAAGAAGTTGAGTTTCACTTTGAAACACGTAGTAATAAACCACCCTGTCATTTAATGTTCTAAGAATCTGAGTTTTTTTTTCACAGCAGCGCAGATTTATCCACACTTTTGTACTAGTGCTTTCATAGTATCTTAAGACTTATGATTTGTGGATCTTGATTCAGCTGTATATTCATATAATACTGGTTGTATATCACAGAACCTCACAAGCTCTGACATTATATCTTGTTATGTTTGGGTTAGAGATGCTATTGCGCTTTTTTATCCATAGAATTAAATTAATATTTCCATATGAGAAATATTGGAGTATTTTGCTAAAGCTTTTTTTTTAACAGAAAAGATTTAAGCAACTAAGTTGAGGTTAAAAAGCTGAATATAACATTGTATCTTCGAGTCTGTCAGAACTGCTACAGTCGTTTAAAAATCCACAGGGCCCACCACAGTGCAGCGCAGAACAAACGTATATGAGAATTCTAATTCATTCATGCGGAAGTTTGGAAAAACAGCATGAGGGGAAAGTGCAGCAACACCTTAGCAGAGTTTTTTTGTTCCCCATAGACCATCATGCTGTGTCAATATCCACCAGCTATAAAGAGAATACTGGCAGAACTGTTAGATTATACACTGGATTTACCGGTCATGTAATTTTTTTTATTCATTGGTTCAGTTATTTATGTATGCATCGTTGTAACATTTAGAAAATATCATTACTAATACAGATATGGTTCGATTCCAAGTTTCCTGTTCCTTTACTTTCTTTTATTCACTTGTATAATATATTATTTATACTGACAAAGAGAATAAACAGTAGAAAAGTCATAAATATATTGCACTGTACTTAATATTAATACTATACTGTATTAAATTCAGTGTAATAACATTTTAATCTATATAAATACATTATTAAACCTTTTTTTTTTACTATGTAAAGGTTCTTTTTGATGAGTCAATTTCTATTTATGTATTTTACTCACTTATACAGCACCATTAACTCGACAGTGCTTACAGATATGATCATCACTTTCCCCATTGGGGGATGTCTTTGAATTGTAGGAGGAAACTGTAGAACCTAGAGGAAACCCACACAAACACAGTGAGAACATACAAACTACTTGGAGATGTTGTCTTTGGTGTGATTTGAAACTAGGACCCCAGCGCGGCAAGACTGCCGCGCTAACCATTGAGCTACTGTGCTACCCTAGTTTAGTACAATGATAGAGCAATGATGTAGTGTCCTTAAGAAAATACATCACTAGTTCTCCAGGAAGATTGGGAGCACTTATACCATTTTTACAGAAATAAAAATCATGTGTTAGATTCTTACTTTTCAGCTGAGGATCTAATGGATAACATATCTCCTTATAGAGATATTGACATACCAGATCTGGCATGTCAGTATGAGGAGGCTTAAAAGCCACAATGCTCCTCTGGGAAATTAAATTCTTCTATTCAGACTTTTAGGATTGCTACTTCCAATAGGTGACACTTGAGTTAGTCTTCTTCATCTCTGATGAGTCAATTTGCGTATTTACTTTTCAACAAACATCTAACATGGTCTTGGAGCAATAATACTGATAGAGATGAGTAGTTCAAAGAAAATTTTAATCCACTTGTTCACATAGATTTTCACAGAAAATTCAATCGTCAGGGAAATTCTCCTTACATCTAAAGAGAACCTATCAGCAACATTCTAGTTTTATTAAAAAATACCATACGTGTGTATGTTTACTTATTTTAGATTGATACTGACTGCTTGGAAAGTCAATATCTACCTAAAACCCATTTATTTTTTTTACCTATATTTCAATGAAAGTGCACTACCATCTTGTGGATAATGCAGCTTTCCACTGAACCCTCTCTGCCACATCTTCTTCTTATGGGCATATGATGAGCCCAGGGCAAGGGGTACTTGGATACCGGGCTTGCATTTGATCGTTTTAAACTGGGAAAGTCACAGGTGGTCGGGTTCCCGGTTCCGTGCCCTGGCTGTCATTTGTTAGATGGTGGGGAGGAAATATTTACAAGGGAACGTGTCGCCATCTCTAGTTCCCAGTAATATGGATACCGGCGCTGCAAGCCGGCCGCTGAGGTGATGGTGGGTGCAGCTAAGTGTTGTACAGCTCCCCACAGGTGGAGCTTTTTCCTCAGGGCAGCGGTGAAGGAGGATGATGAGGGGAAGAGGGGAGTAGTTGTTGTTGTTCTTACCCCTCTGATGAGATGCTGGTGATGGTGCTGAGCCCTCCGGGCACCGGCAAGCAGAACAACAGAAACCAGTTCAACTCCAACTCCACTTTACTGGGTACTGGTAGATGTTAAACAATACACGGTACAGTCTGGTTTAACAGGGAATTGTTGCCGATTCAGGGTCCCCCTTATGGAGTCTCTAGATGTTCCTTCTCAAGTCTTTTGGGAACTAAACTGTTCTTCTCACTATTTACCACCCTTGCAGAGCTATACTGCCAGTCTCACGGTCTGTAGCTAGTAGGTAAGGTTTGTCCCTTACCGGTACGGACAGGAGTGCTTCCCTATCTCTTCTCCTGCCACCAGAATTTGGCCCCTTACCTATAGTGGCCTGAACCGGTTTCGGTCGTGAGGGGTGAGGTGCCTTTTTGTGGTGCTAATGGCAACCTGGTGATTATGGGCCCGCAGCTCGTCAGTTTGCGGCCAGAGATAAACTGCTGACCACCTCGGCTTTCCGTGCTGCCGGTGTTCCCAAAAGCTACCTGCCGGCTCCATCCAGTTCTGGTATGTTTCCTTCTTTCTTGGCCCCCATCTTAAAGATGGGGATCCCTCCTGTCAGCAGCCTACCAAGCACGTCCTATCTGTCTGCCTTCCCAGCACTGTCTGAGGTAACTGTCACTCAACTACTTCTTCACTAATCTAGGCTTCACCCCCTTTTGAGGCCTACTAAATAACCAGTCCCCCTATACAAAGGTGGCCTAGTCCTGTGTGTTTGTGTGTAACTTGAGACTCCACAAGTTAAACCCTAAACCGACAACTTACAGAGATACCACATTTATTGTCAGAGTGTAATACCTCTCTGTGGTGCCTAGCCAGAGGGGCGCCACAAATACAGAGGCAGAGAGATCAGATGCCTCACTATATACCATTGTTACATTGGTCCGTGTTCTAATCGGTGTAAAAATGCTCTGTGTGATAGTGATAATGAAGCTGCTCGCAAAGTCAAAATTGATGTAAAAATGTATAATAATAATTATTATTATATTATCAATTCTGATAGATTTTCAAAGTACAACAGGCTCATGAGCTTGAAAGCATGTATCAAAGTATGGAAGCCATTAATATTGTGGAAATGACATGACAGGTTGGATTTAAAGTATATGTCCACCATTAGGCACTAGGCTGTTAATTTAAATTTAGACAATCCAATGGTTTATGTTAATTAATATCTTATTTATCTTTATTAAGACTACAGCTCAGAGTTTTCATTTTACTTGTACAGTATTTAAAGGAAAACTATCAGGTCAAAAATCCACATGTTATTGATATAACTTTCTAATTCCTCCCTCTCTAAACTCTCTCAATTGATGTATTTATTTTATGTATATTCCCCTCCAATCTTCTGTAAACTTCAAATAAAGAGACTCATTTAATCTGTCACTCACAGTGAATGATCAACTAAGTTATCTGCTGTCCACTCCCCATACATGAATATGCATGTCACATCACAGCACAGGAGATTAATGGGGGGACTGTATTCTCCTCTCTGCTCTCTGTGTGCAGCATCACAAGAGATGAGTTACAACACAAAATGGGGATCTGATCCCTGATGAAGGTGCCAGGAGGGCACTAAAACGCGTCGGAGAATAAAGAAGGATTTGATTGAGCAACTACTGCTCGTGCATTTATTGAAGTGAGTGATCCTGGCAGCGCGGACGGTAGTACACTTTTCTTCCCAAAAAACCATATTGTCTCTTAAAACATCTTTGCGTTAAAACATAAACAGACAAAGAAACATACACAGAATTGGTTTTGCAACATTCATAATGACCCAATCTATAAAACTGTCACAAAATGTATTCAATTTAGCGAACACCAGAAAAAATATAAGAAAAAACATGTCAAAAATTATATATTTTCATCACACTGACACACAAAAAAGTAAATATAAAGCAATTATAAATCATATGTAAGAAAAAATGCCAACTGTCCCACCAAAAACAAGCCCTAATATACCGTATTTTTCGCTTTATAAGACGCACCTGATTATAAGACGCACCCCCAAATTTGGTGAAGGAAAAGAGAAAAAAATAATTTTTAATGTTAAATGGGGTCCATCTTACAATGCCAGTGTCCGTCTTACAAATCATATCGGGTATATGTCCCTCATAGCCCCCCTCATCCTGGTACATGGTCTCTCATCCTGGGATATAGCCCCCTCATCCTATAATTAGCCCCCTTAATTTGGATATGGCCCCCTTATATTGGATATAGCCCCCTTGTGCTGGCATATGTCCCGCAGTGCTGGCACACGTCCCCTATTGATGGCACACGTCCCCTATTGATGGCACACTTCCCCTATTGATGGCACACGTCCACTATTGATGGCACACGTCCAGTACAGCTGGCACACATCGCCTACAGCTGGCACGTCTATTTTGTGGCTCATGTCTCCTACAGCTGGCACGTGTCCCATATTGATGGCACACATCCCCTACAGCTGGTACACGTCCCCTACAGCTGGCACACGTCCCATATTGATGGCACACTTCCCCTACACCTGGCACACGTCCCCTACGGCTGGCACACGTCCCCTATTGAAGGTACACGTCCCCTGCAGCTGGCACACGTCCCATATTGATGGCACATGTCCCCTGCAGCTGGCACAAGTCCCCCATTGAAGGCACACGTCCCCTGCAGCTGGCACACGTCCCCTATTGAAGGCACACATCCCCTGCAGCTGGCACACGTCCCCCATTGAAGGCACACGTCCCCTGCAGCTGGCACACGTCCCCTATTGAAGGCACACGTCCCCTGCAGCTGGCACACATCCCCTATTGAAGGCACACGTCCCCTGCAGCTGGCACACGTCCCCTATTGAAGGCACACGTCCCCTGCAGCAGGCACACGTCCCCTATTGAAGGCACACATCCCCTGCAGCTGGCACATGTCCCCTATTGATGGCACACGTCCCCTGCAGCTGGCACACGTCCCCCCATTGAAGGCATACGTCCCCTGCAGCTGGCACACGTCCCCTATTGAAGGCACACGTCCCCTGCAGCTGGCACACGTCCCCCATTGAAGGCACACGTCCCCTGCAGCTGGCACACGTCCCCTATTGAAGGCACACATCCCCTGCAGCTGGCACACGTCCCCTATTGAAGGCACACGTCCCCTGGAGCAGGCACAAATCCCCTGGAGCAGGCACACATCCCCTGGAGCAGGGCACACGTCCCCTGGAGCAGGGCACACATCCCCTGGAGCAGGGCACACATCCCCTGGAGCAGGGCACACATCCCCTGCACAACTTACACATGTCTTCCTGGTGTCTCCCACCTTGTTGCTGCAGGACCGGAGCGAGCAGTGGCAGCCGCCATGTTTTTTGTGGCCGGCTGCATTCAGTAACAGTAGAGGCTTCAACAAAATGGCCGCCGCCATAGTGGAGACATGCGGCCAACTGAGGTTTCTACCTCTACCGGCCAGCTGCTGCACAGTGCACAAAAAACATGGCGGCGCCCACCAAACGCTGCAGCCGGCAGATCTCCGTTGCTCCGGTCCTGCAGCTGTGCCCCCCACCCACCGGAAGCTGCCGCTAAGCCGCCGCACCCCTCACCGCCCCTCCACCGGTAATATTTAATTTTTTTTTTTTTTTCTAAGATTCGCTTTTTAAGACGCACCCCCATTCTCCCCCCCAGTTTGGGGGAACAAAAGTGCGTCTTAAAAAGCGAAAAATACGGTAGCTCATTCAGGAAAAAAAATAAAGAAAAGATGCAGATCTCAGAATATGGCGATGCAAAAACAAATTAATATTTGCAAAATATAATGTTTTTAGTGTAAAAATGTAGCAAAGCATAAAAAGCTATAAAAGTATGCTATCGCAGTAACCATACTGACTCTAAGAATAAATCGGTTTTATCACTTTTACTGCAAGAGAACCATGCAAAAAAAAAAAAAACAATAAGTAAATTGTTGGTTTTTGGTCTGGGTAACTAGCTATTTTCCTCATGGAGAGGAATCTGCCTGCCATCATAAGGAGACAAATAAGCTGATAAGGAGACACACATTGGCTCCCAGCCCTCAAATAGGATCCAGTGATGTCTGTGCTCCTAAACCTTAATACACCCCTCCTTCTGAGCATCACTGTGTCTAAACCTCAGTAAGCAACTATGCATGTCACATTATTGTAGTGGAAAGAGTGCACTTAGTTTATGGGGTGTTTATCTCCAGAATCACATGCTGGGCACGATGTCTGGGGCACTACAATATATGTCAGCGCTGCAGTGTACGGGGGCACAATGTATGTGGGTACTACAGTATATATGGGAGCACAAAGAATGGACAATAAATTGGTGTATTGGCAATTCTCTAGAAAAAGAGTGTGGCAAGTATTCTACAAAATAGTCACTGCAGCCATAGATAAGTTGCAACCCCTGGCAAAAATTATGGAATCACCTGGCTCTGAGGATGTTCATTTAGTTGTTTAATGTTGAAGAAAAATAGCAGATCACAGTCATGGCACAAAACTAAAGTTATTTCAAATGGCAACTTTATGGCTTTAAGAAACACTAAAAGAAATCAAGATAAAAATGTAGTCAGTAAGGGTAATTTTTTTTCAGACCAAGCAGAGGGAAAAAAATATGGAATCACTAAATTCTGAGGAAAAAATTATGGAATCATGAAAAACAAACACACAAAACAACACTCAAATACATTACTAGTATTTTGATGCACCACCTCTGGCTTTATTTGCAGCTTGCAGTCTCTGAGGCATGGACTTAATGAGTGATAAACAGTACTCATCATCAATCTGGCTCACCATTCTCTGATTGCTGTTGCCACATCAGCTTTGCAGGTTGGAGCCCTGTCATGGATCATTTTGTTCCATTTCCACCAAAGATTTTCAATTGGATTGAGATCTGGACTATTTGCAGGCCAGGACATTGACCTTATGTGTCTTCTTTCAAGGATTGTTTTCACAGTTTTTGCTCTATGGCAGGATGGATTATTATCTTGAAAATGATTTCATCATCCCCAAACATCCTTTCAATTGATAGGACAAGAAAACTATCCAAAATATCAATGTAAACTTGGACATTTATTGAAATGTAATGACAGCCATCTCTCCAGTGCCTTTACCTGACATGCAGCCCCATATCATCAATGACTATGGAAATGTACATGTTTTCTTCATGCAGTCATCTTTATAAATCTCATTGGAACAGCACTGAACAAAAGTTACAGCATCATCATCTTGCCCAATGTAGATTTGCGATTCATCACTGAATATGACTTTCATCCAATCATCCACAGTCCACGATTGCTTTTCTTTAGCCCATTATAACCTTGTTTTTTCTCTGTTTAGATAGCTTATATAGCTTTTCTGTATGTAAATCCCATTTCCTTTAGGCGGTTTCTTACAGTTCGGTCACAGACATTGACTCCAGTTTCCTCCCATTCGTTTCTCATTTGTTTTGTTGTGCATTTCCTGTTTTGAAGACATATTGCTTTAAGTTTCCGGTCTTGACGCTTTGATGTCTTCCTTGGTCTACCAATATGTTTCCCTTTAACAACCATGTTGTTTGTATTTGGACCAGATTTTAGACACAGCTGACTGTGAACAACCAACATCTTTTGCAACATTGCGTGTTGATTTACCCTCTTTTAAGAGTTTGATAATCCTTTCCTTTGTTTCAATTGACATCTCTCGCATTGGAGCCACTATTCATGTTAGTCCACTTGGTGCAACAGCTCTCCAAGGTGTGATCACTCCTTTTTAGATGCAGACTAAAGAGGAGACCTTATCTGATGCAGGTGTTAATTTTGGGAACGAAAATTCACAGGTTGATTCCATAATTTTTTCCTCAGAATTGAGTGATTACATAATTTTTTCCCCCTGCTTGGTCTGAAAAAAGGTACCCTTACTGACTACCACATTTTTTATCTTGATTTCTTTTAGTGTTTCTTAAAGCCATAAAGTTACCATTTGAAATGAGTTTTGTGTCATGTCTGTGATCTGCTTTTTTTCTACAACATTAAACAATTGAATGAACATGAGCATGGTGATTCCATAATTTTTGCCAGGGATTTTATATGAGAGGTTTAATTTCTTCATTGGGGTGACTTTTGGGGGTTTTATGCTGTTCTATCATTTTAGGGGTTCTGAAAATGTTGCTCGCAAACGTTTCTAGCAAAATCTGTGCTCTAAAAGCCAAACAGCTCACCTCCCAGCTCAGACCGGCTGTTTGGCCAAACAGAAGTTTATGACTACATGGTGTGGTATTGCCACCTCTTAAGAAAGTTGGTAACAAATTTGGTGTCCACTTTTTGGTGTTACGTCTTGGAAAAGTGAGAAATTTGGTGATAAAGCCACATTTTTATGAATGAAAAAACAAAATTATTAATATGATGACTTATTGTTACCAAATTTTTTGAAGTACCTTTGGGGTTCAAAATGCTCCCTATAACCCCTAAATAAAATTCTTGAGAGGTCTAGTTTAAAAAATCAGGTCATCTGTGAGGGGCGACTGCTTTTTAAGTACCTTAGTGTCCCTGCAAATGCAACATGGTTCCCGCAATTTATTGAAGACAAATTTGTGTTCCAAATTTCACATTTTGCTTCTTCCCTTTCAAACCCTCCTGTTTGTTCAAATCAGAGGTCTCTGTCCACATGTGAGGTATCAGCATACTCAGAAGAGAATGGTCATCCATTTTTGGGTACATTTTGTTGTTCTTTCCCTTTGGAAAAGTGAATAAATTGAGACTAAAGCAACATTTTTAGGTAAAATGCAAATTTATTTATTTTTTTCTTTACACTGCGAATTCCTTCCTGTGATGCACCTGAAGAGTTAATAAACTTCTAGAATGTGATTTTGAGCAGTTTTGGGGTTGTAAAATGATATCACTTTTGATTACCGTATATACTCGTGTATAAGCCGACCCGTGTATAAGCCGACCCCCCTACTTTTGCCCCCAAAAACTGGGAAAACTTATTGACTCGCGTATAAGCCGAGGGTGGACTCCAGCACAGGTATACAACCCCCAGCAGTGAGGTATACAGCAGCCTCCCCAGTGGTAGTATACAGCAGACTCCCCAGTGGTAGTATACAGCAGCAGCCCCAGTGGTAGTATACAGCAGCCCCAGAGGTATATGCAGCCCCAGAGGTATATGCAGCCCCAGAGGTATATGCAGCCCCAGAGGTATATGCAGCCCCATCCCCATATGCAGCCCCAGAGGTATATGCAGCCCCATAGGTATATGCAGCCCCAGAGGTATATGCAGCCCCATATGCAGCCCCAGAGGTATATGCAGCCCCATATGCAGCCCCAGAGGTATATGCAGCCCCATATGCAGCCCCAGAGGTATAAGCAGCCCCATATGCAGCCCCAGAGGTATATGCAGCCCCATAGGTATATGCAGCCCCATATGCAGCCCCAGAGGTATATGCAGCCCCATATGCAGCCCCAGAGGTATATGCAGCCCCATATGCAGGCCCAGAGGTATATGAGGCCCCATATGCAGCCCCAGGGGTATATGCAGCCCTATATGCAGCCCCAGGGGTATATGCAGCCCCAGAGGTATATGCAGCCCCATATGCAGCCCCAGAGGTATATGCAGCCCCATATGCAGCCCCAGAGGTATATGCAGCCCCATAGGTATATGCAGCCCCATATGCAGCCCCAGAGGTATATGCAGCCCCATATGCAGCCCCAGAGGTATATGCAGCCCCATATGCAGCCCCAGAGGTATATGAGGCCCCATATGCAGCCCCAGAGGTATATGCAGCCCCATATGTATATGCAGCCCCAGGGGTATATGCAGCCCCATATGCAGCCCCAGAGGTATATGCAGCCCCATATGCAGCCCCAGAGGTATATGCAGCCCCATATGCAGCCCCAGAGGTATATGCAGCCCTAGAGGTATATACAGCAGCCCTAGTGGTGTATACAGCAGCCCCAGTGGTAGTATACAGCAGCCCTTAGGTAGTATACAGCAGCCCCAGTGCTGTATACAGCAGCAGCCCCAGGGCTGTATACAGCAGCAGCCCCAGGGCTGTATACAGCAGCAGCCCCAGGGCTGTATACAGCAGCAGCCCCAGGGCTGTATACAGCAGCAGCCCCAGGGCTGTATACAGCCGCAGCCCCAGGGCTGTATACAGCCGCAGCCCCAGGGCTGTATACAGCCGCAGCCCAAGGGCTGTATACAGCCGCAACCCCAGGGCTGTATACAGCAGCAGCCCCGGAGGTATACAGGCCCCCCCGTCAAGCTCCAGGGCCCCCCCCTTGCGCGGCAGCCTGTAAAGGAAAATCATACTTGCCAGTGTCCTGTCACGCCGTCCGCAGCTGCCGACATGACGATCCCGGGCTTCATTCAGCGTCTTTCGGCTTCCGACTTCCTGTAGTCGCGGGCAATGACGTCATTGCCCGCGACTAAAGGAATGCGGAAGACGCTGAATGAAGCCCGGGATCGTCATGTCGGCAGCTGCGGACGGCGCGACAGGACACTGGCAAGTATGATTTTCCTTTACAGGCTGCCGCGCAAGGGGGGGCCCTGGAGCTTGACGGGGGGGGCCTGTATACCTCCGGGGCTGCTGCAGTATATATACATATATGATGTATATATATGTATATATACTGTATACTCGCGTATAAGCCGAGGGGGGACTTTTCAGCCCAAATTTTGGGCTGAAAAAGTCGGCTTATACGCGAGTATATACGGTACTTTCTTTCCACCCAAAATGGTTTTGTGAATTTAGTTGTAAAAATGAGATATTACTGATACTATTTTTAAACCTGACTTCCTAACAAAAGAAAATATGTTTTAAAAATGCTGCTGATGTAAAGTTAAATGTCTTAAATGTTATTTATTAACTATTTTGTGTGACATAACTTTCTGGTTTATGTGCATAAAATTAAAAAGTTGACATTTGTTAAATGTTTGCTAAATTTACAATTTTTAAACAAAAAATACAAAAAATATAATATTACCACCAACATGAAGTACAATATGTCACAACAAAATATTATCAGAATCACTGGGATCCTTTGAAGCTTTATAAGTACATAAATTGACAGTGATGAGATTTCTAAAATTTAGCCTGGTCATTAAGGTCAAAATTAGCTCTATCACTAAGGGTTTAAACAAAAAGCTTTGAGCTTTGCCGCATATTAAAACATTGTGCAGTAAATTTAGTGGTGTGCCTATTGGTAGTGTTGCAACTATAATAAATGCAAGATTTTCATGGATTACGTTCAGCCTTTGCATCTAAAGGGCCTAAACGATCCCTTTGGTACATATTAAAAGACCATTCCTATTACAGACCCATTATACGGGCCCTATTGGAAATTGTCCTTTAACCCCTTCCCGACCCGTGACACAGCTTATGCGCCATGGAAACAGGTGTGTTCCCGACCTATGACGCATATGCTGTGTCATGGCGGTATTGCGTTCCTGCAGTTCGAGTGAGGGTGTCACTGACCTGTCACTCGAGCTGCAGGTACTTGAGGACATGTTCTATAGCCCAGGGGGGTGGCTTAGCCCCTTCCCCCCTGTAGCTATGGCCGCTCCAATTAGCAGTTAAAAGTGAAAGTGCCAATCAGAGTAATTGTAATATCTCACCAATGAAACTTGGTGAGATATTGCAATACAGGCATGGCCTGATGCTTGATAGCATCAGGCATTGGCTGGAGAAGGGGGCCCTGTGTCACCCCCCCTCAGATCTTATTGGAGAGAGCATCTGTCTCCAATCAGATGTGGGGGCGATGTGATCGGTGGGTCCTCAGCCACCGACTGCTGCTCTCCGATCCCGGGCCCTCCGCTGTCCCCTCTAGCCACCGATGTGCCCCCCCCACCCTCTGATCTCCCCCCCCCCGCCGATCTCCCAATTTATAAAAATGAAAAAAGAAAATGCTTGTGGAAAAAAAAGTACTTTTTCATTTTTACGGATCAATTTGTGAAGCACCTGGGGATTCAAAGTGCTCACTATGTATCTAGATAAGTTCCTTGGGGGGTCTAGTTTTCAAAATGGGGTCACTTTTGGGGGAGCTCCAATTTTTAGGCACACAGGGGCTCTCCAAACGCAACATGGTGTCAGCTAACAATTTGTATGGAATATTTGCTCAAATTGTTAGCGGACACCATGTTGTTTTTAGAGAGCCCCAGTGTGCCTAAACATTTGAGCTCCCCCACAAATGACCCCATTTTGGAAACTAGACCCCCCAAGGAACTTGTCTAGATGCAAAGGGAGCACTTGGAATCCCCAGGTGTTTCACAAATTGATCCGTAAAAATGGAAAAATACGTTTTTTTTCACAGAAATTTTCTTTTAGCCTCAATTTTTTTATTTTCACAACAGGATAAAATGCATCCTAAAATTTGTTGGTCAATTTCTCCTGAGTATACTGATTCCTTATCGGCGCCATTTGACATTCTGAATGGAAAATTAGCTCCAAAAGTCAAATTGCGCTCCTTCCCTTTTGAGCCCTGCTGTGCACCCAAACAATGGTTTATGACCACAATTGTCCAACAAATTTTAGGATCCATTTTATCCTGTTGCCCATGTGAAAATGATAAAAATTGAGGCTAAAAGAACAATTTTGTTGGAAAAATTAAAATGTCCATTTTTTCCTTCCACATTGCTTTATTTCCTGTGAAGCTCTTGAAGGGTTAATAATCTTCTTGAATGTAGTTTTGAGTAGCTTGAGGGGTGCTTTTTTGGGTGTTTTCTGTCATGTAAGCCCCTCAAAGGGACTTCAAATGTGATGTGGTCACTAAAAAAATGGTTTTGCAAATTTTGCTGGAAAAAAGAGAAATCACTGATGAACTTTGAATTCTTATAACTTCCTAAGGGTGCTTTCACATCAGCGGTTTTTGCCGATCGCGGCAGATGCGGTGAAAAAAACGCACCTGCCGCGATTACCGCATAACCGCTGCACTTGCGGCACAGTTGCGGCAAGCCCCATACAATGTCTATGCGGGCTTGCGGCAGGTGCGGCAAGTGCGGTATCGGCACTTGCGGCAGGTGCGGCCACAAAAAACCGCGGCTGACCAGGTTTTTTTTCGCGGCCGCACCTGCCGCAAGTGCCGAAACCGCACTTGCCGCACCTGCCGCACACTTACCCCAAGCCCCATAGACATTGCATGGGGCTTGCTGCAACTGTGCCGCAAGTGCAGTGGTTACGTGGTAATCGCGGCAGATGCATTTTTTTCACCGCATCTGCCGCGATCGGCAAAAACCGCTGATGTGAAAGGGGCCTAACAAAAATTTTTTTTCCAAAATTGTGCTGATATAAAGTAGACATGTGGGAAATGTTATTTATTAACTATTTTGTGTCACATAACTCTCTGGTTTAACAGAATAAAAATTCAAAATTTGCAAATTGCTAAATTTTAAAACATGTTGCCAAATTTTTAATTTTTTCACAAATAAACGTAAAAATTATCAACCTAAATTTACTACTAACATGAAGCCCAATATGTCACGAAAAAACAATCTCAGAATCGCTAGGATCTGTTGAAGCGTTCCAGTGTTATTACGTAAAGGGACACTGATCAGAATTGCAAAAAATGACAAGGTCTTTAGGGTCAAAATAGGCTGGGTCATGAAGTGGTTAAGCCTAACAAGCATCAAGATACATCACTGCTTTAAGGCAACTATAAACGTACAAAAATGTGTAATTCAAAGTGTAACTGTTGATTCAAATTACTTTACAGTGTAAGATGTCATGTATTGGTGAGCAAAGCTATTGAAAGTCAAATTTGCCACCTTTTTGCAATTAAAAAATAACTAAAAATTTTATTTGTGCCAAACTGATGCAAAGAATCTATTTGTTCTAAAAATACAAGTATGCCACTTTGAGGTCTCGCTGGACTGCATCTACTGTCTTTCAAACTCTTTAACTCAAATATAACCCTATTTATCGCAATTTGACCTTAAAATATGTGGCTTTGGGTGAAAGAATGGCAATCAGTATAGCCTGTTTAAAAACACACATTAGAGACATTTTATGTTTCTTAACGCTATTTTTGAGGGCAGATACCTACTGTGCCAGCGTTTATATACATTTAGTGTATATGGAAGAAGCCATAGCTTTTTGGTCTAATACTTACCTCTATTCTGGTACTATATATAACCCCCATCCTTGTATATAACCTTTATTCTGGTATATATGGATATATGGTCCTCATCCTGGAATGGATAGCCCCCATCCACTTCAACAGCCTTATGTCTTCTGATGCCGGCAGCTGAGGGGACTGTAAGCATGCAGCAATGACATCACTGTCATGCACCGCGCTCCACACACAGTCAGCTGCAGGCATGAGAAAACATTATTCTGCAGATTAACATTGAACTGTGAGTCTAATAATTCATTTGCGTATGCCTTCTGGGATATTCACTGCTCCCATGCAGTGTGTGTGGGAAGAAGTGAATATGCACTTTCTTTAATAGGTGAGGGTGATTTTGTGTACCTGCTGTGTAACAAAATTTAATATGCGCCATTCCCCCCACCTCTAGGTGCCAACATCAGTGCTGAGAGGTGATGGGCAGAGGATAAGCTGATAATATTAAATTTACATAAACAGCTTGCACACGTGATTGCTGGCAGGCACTGGTGCAACCCTCTCCTGCCTCCAGTGTCCCACTCCAGCCTTCAGTGACCTGATCCACCCCCACTGACCCCCCACAACCACAGCCAGACTATACATCTAGATTATAAAACTCATCCTGACTTATCCCAAAATTTTTAAGAAAAAAAAGTGCATCTTATAGTCTGAAAAATACAATATATATTATTAAAAATCAAAATCAAGTTGCTAAAAGACTGACACTATATTTACACATTAGGGCAGAGTAAAGTGCATATAGATATAAAAATTCATATTAGCTACATAGTATATATCTAAGCTCCTGTTATATAGTAATTTGGATAGTAAGTATTTATAAAATGACCCCCCAAAAGCTGCAAATTGTTAGACCATCCAAAAAAAGTGCAAAGTGCAAAAAAGCAGATGAAGTACCGTATATACTCGTGTATAAGCCGACCTGTGTATAAGCCGACCTCCCTACTTTTGCCCCCAAAAGCTGCTAAAAGTTATTGACTCGCGTATAAGCCTAGGGTATGAAATGCAGCAGACCCCCATCCTATTATATAGCCCCCCGTCACTGGTATATAGCACCCCTCAGTAATAATATACAGGCCCCTCAGCAGTGGTATTATACAGGCCCCTCAGCAGTGGTATAAAGGCCCCTCAGCAGTAGTATACAGGCCCCTGTGCAGTGGTATACAGGCCCCTGTGCAGTAGTATACAGGCCCCTGTGCAGTGTATACAGGCCCCTGTGCAGTAGTATACAGGCCCCTGTGCAGTAGTATACAGGCCCCTGTGCAGTGTATACAGGCCCCTGTGCAGTGGTATACAGGCCCCTGTGCAGTGTATACAGGCCCCTGTGCAGTAGTATACAGGCCCCTGTGCATTAGTATACAGGCCCCTGTGCAGTGTATACAGGCCCCTGTGCAGTAGTATACAGGCCCCTGTGCATTAGTATACAGGCCCCTGTGCAGTAGTATACAGGCCCCTGTGCAGCGTATACAGGCCCCTGTGCAGTGTATACAGGCCCCTGTGCAGTAGTATACAGGCCCCTGTGCAGTGTATACAGGCCCCTGTGCAGTGTATACAGGCCCCTGTGCAGTAGTATACAGGCCCCTGTGCAGTAGTATACAGGCCCCTGTGCAGTGTATACAGGCCCCTATGCAGTGTATGCAGGCCCCTGTGCAGTGTATACAGGCCCCTATGCACTGTATACAGGCCCCTGTGCAGTGTATACAGGCCCCTGTGCAGTGTATACAGGCCCCTGTGCAGTGTATACAGGCCCCTGTGCAGTAGTATACTGGCCCACAGTGGTAGCATACTGGCCCCCAGCAGTAATACACAGCCCCCCCTCCTTATTATGTGTCCCCCAGGCTGTGGCACCTGTTAAAATAACAAACGTTTCATACATCACCTTTCCGGCGCAGCTCCTCCGGTCCCGGCTTCTTCTTCCTGCTTGTGCCAGCTTCTAGTACTGTGATCGGGTGCAGGAGATGACGTCATCGGCTGCGCCCGGTCACATGACACCGGCACAAGCAGGAAGAAGCCGGGACCGGAGGAGCGGCGCCGGAAAGGTGATGTTTGAAACGTTTGTTATTTTAACAGGTGCCGCAGCCTGGGGGACACATACTAAGGAGGGGGATGCTGTGTATTACTGCTGGGGGCCAGTGTATTGCAATATGCACGGCATCCCCCCCACCGCTGATGGACGGGGGGATGCCGTGCATATTCATTACACTAATGAGACGGCCCCACGTGACCGCCCGCGGTCACCGCGGCCCCCTCCTGCCTCCTCCAGCCCCCGGTCACAGCCCCCCCCACAGCAAATACACCGTGACTCGCATATAAGGCGAGGGGGGGACTTTTCAGCCCAATTTTTGGGCTGAAAAACTCGGCTTATACGCGAGTATATAAGGTAGTATATATTTAGATGACTAAAATATATCAGTCTTGAGAGAGTTATTTCTGTATAGCATTCAATAGGATTGTAAGTATTGATACAATCCAAACTATACAAAGTGCAAAGGAGCAGAGCAATAAAGAAGCAGTTACTTAAATCATGCCACTGTGTAATGGTGTCCTCATCACCTCTATATAAAAATATATAAATAATCAGCTCAAAATGTTAACCCTTTGATTAATGTTTGGCCTAGAGAAGGCAGTGTATTTTAGGGATTATTACTTTGAAAATCTTTACCCATAAATGTCATACACTATGCTGTAGACTCTGCATCAAGCATAATGCAGTGGAGGGATTTCACCAAGTCTACCATGTCATACACAAATTAGGGAAATAAATTAATGGTCTGATTAGGAGCACTGGGGCACAGAAACCACACAGGACAAAGGCACTTTAGGTGACAAACCTTTTATTTCACCACGTGTTTCACTATCGGCCTTCTACCATCTTTAGGTAGGTTATACTACCCAAGGAAGAAAGCATGCCGCTACCAAAACATGTTTTGGTGAAATAAAAGGTTTGTCACCTAAAGTGCCTTTGTCTTGTGTGGTTTCTGTGCCCCAGCGCTCCTAATAAGACAGCTAAGTTATTTCCCTAATACCACTTTCCTTCTATGAGGGTATGTGGCAGAAGCTGCTCCAGGCCAGATCCACTTTCATTCCAATTTGAGGACTTGTGGTGATGTGTTTCTGCGCTACGTGATCACATGACCAAGCCAAGAATCATGTGACCATATCCAGGAAGATCCTACGGCAGTGGCAATGCTGGTGCCTCTGCCTACAAGCCTACTACTGGGGTTGAGCAGGGGTGCAGAATCCAAGGAGGTGAATGGCTCCTTGACCCAAAGTTCGATCAAAACCCAGGAGACTACTGGGTACCTCTCATCTGCGCTTCTTTTTCTATCTTGTTATGTCACACACAATTCCACTCCTTTTAATCATTTCATGTATAATTGAAAATAAACACCCAAGGATATACATTATGGGTTTGCCAATTTATAGGTGGACCCACCCTGTCTAATGAGTTCTAACTATTTTTTTTTATAATAAAGCAAGAGTGAGTCAATCATTTTGACGCAGAGCAGGCATGATCCTAAATTTGCTACTTTCTCCACCAAAAAACAGACACTGATCAATTTTTCCAGTTTAGTCATGAAAAGAAAAGTTTATAGAAAGATGATCACTTCACACAATATGTAAGTAAAAAGATATGGCAAAAGAGCACTTAATTTGTATTAATTGTGATTTAAAAAAAAAGAAAATATATGAAAAAACGGTAATCTAACAACCGGATATAAAAATGTTTTCCATAAAATAACATTTCCTGCAATTAAAAGTTTTACTAGTACTAATAAACTTTTTAAACGATAACTGAAGTTCTATTTTCCTTCCTCAGTAGTTCAGTCTGAGTCAGATTTAGCTTTGTTCATAAAATTACAAAGCTAATTTCTCAGTTTCAGGTGTATCGGTTTAATTAATGAGGTTGCTAGTCCTTAATAAGAGCTGATGCAGAGCTCATGCATTCTACAGAAAACAAAGTGTGACTGCTGGAATTGTTGTCTCCATGGTGTTCTGCTGGCATTCGGCTCCTATAAGTCTCTTCATTTCTTCCTTTGATGTGAATTAAAAATATAATCCTGAGAATTTATTTTTCTAAACTTTTTTTTTTATTGTAATACATTTGTACATAAGGGAGAGATCTGCTTAATAGTGATACAACTGTAATTCAGGGAGAAATTAAGTCTGGATGTTTTCCAATACATTTCTTTTTTAATCCTGAGCTGAAACAAAGAATAGTGGCTTCATATCAAACAAGACCCAAAGGAGAAAAATGAAATAGTGTGCATGTACGTCAGACCTGTTTTGTTTCTGATGTGATCATTGATCTTGAGCCTCTCCTCAAGACTTTTGAGTTGCTGGCTGTAAACTACCTTCTTCGCTATTCACCAAGAATAAGAGGGCCGATGCAAAACTTTCATTTCTGTGTGGATTTTGATGTTTTTAGGTCAATATTTTGATTAAAAGGATCCCATTTATCAGACTTCTAGACAAGGCAAAAATATGTTTGGCTAACATTACCTGATTTAGGCCTCATTTCATTATGCTATCAGTCCGTTGAAGAAGAGCCGTGGCACACTAATTAAAAATAAAACACCTCTTTTATTGCATCAAATATAAAAACTGGTGCACAACGCCAGGTAAGCGAGGGGCGGAGGAGGACAAAGCAAGAGGTATACAGACTTGTCCTCTCCCCCCTCTCTTTACTGGTGTTGTGCACCATTTTTTATATTTGATGCAATAAACAAAGTATTTTATGCTTAGGGAGTGTGCCGCAGCTTTTCTTCAATGGCCTGACTTTACTGCCCAGGACTGGGCACAGCCGGATGAGCACAACCGTATGTACTTTCCCGGATGGGCTGTCTCTGCATCCACATAAATCCATGCCTAGAAATGTTTAGTTCCCTTTATACCATTCTACCTGATACTGTGTAAATCATTATGCCATCAGGCTTCATTATGCCATCAATGTTGACATTAATTCCAGAAATAATTAACCTATTTTGTTGCATATGAAATGTTATATTAAACGATTCAATAGTTTGCAATAGGTTTGGTTAAGTAGACAGTAAAGGCCCCTATATACGTTGGTTTGCTATTAGATTGCTCTCATTAATCCCTCATATCAGTGGTTGCACTGGACGTTATAAGGAGCTAACAACAGTAATGCTGCAAGCTGTATTTTTTTGATCCAGCTCACAAAGTTTGCTGTGATAGAGGCCTGACTACTGATGCCATTATGAGGCACAAGAAGACAGATCTGAATGCCACAGATATTTGGAAACATAGTAGCAGTGAATCTGTCAAAAGGTTTTTACTGTGTAATCTGAGAAGCCGAGAAGCAGACATCCTGATTCCAGGTATATGTCACTTACTGGGCAGTATTTGGCTGTTTCTATAAAATGTACTATCAGCAGGAGATTATCACTTCTGGACAAGTTGCATCCTAGTCCACCCACATCCCCAGCACTAATTAGCAGCTTTCTGTCAATACACAATGCTCAGCATAAAGGAGTACACCTCTTAGATATATAAGATTTTAACCAATATTTCACTGAGTTTAATAGAATATTTAGAGTGATGCACAAGTTGTCTTTTCAAAATTATGTATGTGTTCAATCAGATTCAGATTAGTAGACATACTTGTGATAAAGCCGTCAACTGGGCTTTAATGCTTATGCTAACCAGAATAGACTGATTTGTAAAATAATAATTGGATCGGCACCTGATCCGGTATAGGGACGCTCAAAGAGAAAGACACATCAGGCAGCTTGTCTTCCAAGAGAGAGTCTGATTCTTTATTCAAAGGGTCAGATTATATAACCAATTCATTGGACACTCATACAATGGGATATTACATAACAGGATAATACGTGGCAAGATGGTGGACACATAGTCATAAAAAAATGTACAAAATGCAAGTAATGTGCTAAGACCAGACATAGATCTATCAACACCTTCATAGGGATATGACTCCCAATCAATGAATGTTCTTATTCACCGGTTATAAACTATTTGCTATAGTCATTAGACATCTGTTTGCTGCACTTTATGCGCTCAGGGTCACGGTCCGCTGACTCTATGCCGCCTGTATGGCCATTATTCTTACAGGGGAAAAGAAAAGGAGACAGTCTAGAAAATGTTTGGCTATACTCCCATACCTGTGTCTGCATATCTTCCTATGTCCTCATTCTCCAACCATTGCCATACATTATATTAACAAAGGGTATATAAAGGTCAAAAGAAATATTAAAAGGAATAGAATGATAAGCTAAAAATGGCTCCCAGAAGAACAAAATGGCTGCCAATATAGAGCAGATACAAAGATCAGACAACTTCTTTAACACTTGTCCACTGAATCATTTTAACCCTGTTCTTCATCAACAATGGAATAGTGGCCTATGTAGTGCATTTTGCTTTAAGGGCACAGACTGATTGTAACATCTTCTCTTTTGATATAGAGCAGTGCATCTGTGAATTCATGATGCCATCAATGTATTGTAGCTCCCCAACACATGCAGCCCCTAATACAGCCCCACATAATGACAAAATGGGTACCTTGCTTCATTGTAGGCCTTAGGCATATTTTTTTGTCCTCACCTTTGCGACACCATGCACTTTTAAAACCATCAGTTCCGAAAACATTTATTTAAGTCGTATCATTTCCTACCCCCCCATGTAAAAAAAATATTTTCTTTCTCGACTTGTGATATTTTGCATTCACCGTGCTCCTTTGCTGAAAGCAAGTTATAACAAAGGGTTTTCTTGGTTAAGTAATACAATGTTAAATTCAACTGTATGATAGACACCAGGTTAATGAATAATCACACTTTACCAGGGGTCAAATTCTTTTTAATTAGAATGTTGTAGCATTAAACTTTAGTTTTTTCTTAAGGCTGGCTTCACACCACAGTTTTGTGCATCAGTTTCTGTCCGGTTTGAACTGGACAGAACCTGATACATTTTTGCCTTCCATGTATCCCCATGGTGCTGGATTGGTCCTATTTGGCAATCAGGTTTTGTATTTTCTGTGCCTGATCTGTTTTTTCAGGTTTTTAGCCATTCCCAAAATCGGAGCATGCAGCACTTTTTGTCTCTAGTGCAAAAACCAGACAGAACCGGATCCGGCGCAATCCGGTTTCCATATAATGGGAGTCTATGGTGCCAGATCTGGTTAAAAAAACCTGATTAATTTCCCTGATCCGGTTTTTAGTACTGAGCATTCTCAAAATGCTCCTTCAGGACCATGGACAGCGGCTCCACCTCTTATAGCCTATGGAGAAGTAATACACAATGCTTTTCAATAGAGAAATGAAAGAAACAAATCTTGCAAAAAACAGGATCATGTTGCTTGTTTACCATCCAGTTCATCCCATCAGGTTCTGTCCGTTCCTGTCAGGGTGATCCTGCAAAAAACAGGATCCACCCTGACAGACAAAAACCGTGGTGTGAAGCCGGCCTAAGACTTTTCATTGGGGGTGTCCTCAAATTTGCAACATGGCTTTGAATTAATTTGTTACTTTTTAGGTGTGGAAAATAAAACATATTTTTTTCATTCAGGGACCTACATTTTTGGGAATATTTTGCAATATGTTTTACCATAGAAAATGCTGATTTTGAAAGGAAACATTTTTCTTTACACATATTAGGGTGTACTCACTTTGTTAAGGATAGTACATTGTACACAGAACATTGGCAATCAGTGGTGAAGCCAGGGTTATACAGGGACCAATATTCTGAGCTCTGTTAGGACTGCAGAAAAATGTGATAAATGTGATTCTATCACAACTGCTGCACCCAGTAACCTAAGTGATACATTGCTGGAATCAGGCATTCTGCAATTTCAGAGATTTCTCTTGGAGATTACATAGCAAAATCCTGCTGACAGATTCCCTTGATTCTTGACATAATACATCTTTAATTTACTGCATTTTTTGTTTATATTTTCTTGGACTTTGTTTTTAAAAAATAATTAAAAGCCTAAACAATCTAAAAGAAATAAAAAATGAATGGTTAGGATGATTTCGATTTAAAAATAGCTTACTTTTGGCATTTATAATTTTTGATTAACAATATTTTATAGTTTTCACTATTCCAACACATATTAATGATCCGTAAGTAATATAGAATTGGTAACTACAACAGAAAATATGGTTTAAATTAAGAATGTTGTTAATCAAACCAATCATTCCAGGAAAAATATGACAAACAAAACATCTTAAAAATATACCGTATATACTCGTGTATAAGCCGACCCGTGTATAAGCCGACCCCCCTACTTTTGCCCCAAAAATCTGGAAAAACCTATTGACTCGTGTATAAGCCGAGGGTGGACCCCAGCACAGGTATACAGCCCCCAGCAGTGTGGTATACAGCAGCCCCAGAGGTATATACAGCAGCCCCAGTGGTAGTATACAGCAGCCCCAGTGATAGTATCCAGCAGCCCCAGAGGTATATACAGCCCCAGTGGTAGTATACAGCAGCCCCAGAGGTATATACAGCCCCAGTGGTAGTATACAGCAGCCCCAGAGGTATATACAGCCCCAGTGGTAGTATACAGCAGCCCCAGAGGTATATACAGCCCCAGTGGTATTATACAGCAGCCCCAGAGGTATATAGAGCCCCAGTGGTAGTATACAGCAGCCCCAGAGGTATATACAGCCCCAGTGTAGTATACAGCAGCCCCACAGGTATATAGAGCCCCAGTGGTAGTATACAGCAGCCCCACAGGTAAATACAGCCCCAGTGGTAGTATACAGCAGCCCCACAGGTATATAGAGCCCCAGTGGTAGTATACAGCAGCCCCACAGGTATATAGAGCCCCAGTGGTAGTATACAGCAGCCCCACAGGTAAATACAGCCCCAGTGGTAGTATACAGCAGCCCCACAGGTATATAGAGCCCCAGTGGTAGTATACAGCAGCCCCACAGGTATATAGAGCCCCAGTGGTAGTATACAGCAGCCCCACAGGTATATAGAGCCCCAGTGGTAGTATACAGCAGCCCCACAGGTAAATATAGCCCCAGTGGTAGTATACAGCAGCCCCAGTGGTAGTATACAGCAGCCCCAGAGGTATATACAGCCCCAGTGGTAGTATCCAGCAGCCCCAGGGGCTGTATACAGCAGCAGCCCCAGGGGCTCTATACAACAGCAGCCCCAGGGGCTCTATACAGCAGCAGCCCCAGGGGCTGTATACAGCAGCAGCCCCGGAGGTATACAGGCCCCCCCATCAAGCTCCACGGACCCCCCCCCCTTGCGCGGCAGCCTGTAAGGGAAAATCATACTTATCAGTGTCCCGGGCTGTCCCGCCGCTTGCCGACACACGATCCCGGGCTTCAATCCGCGACTTCCGGCTTCCGGCGGTCGCGGGCAATGTCGTCATTCCCGCGACCACAGGAAGTGTGGAAGAGGCGGAATGAAGCCCGGAATCGTGATGTTGGCAAGCGGCGGGACAGCGCGGGACACTGATAAGTATGATTTTCCCTTACAGGCTGCCGCGCAAGGGGGGGGGGTCCGTGGAGCTTGATGGGGGGGGCCTGTATACCTCCGGGGGCTGCTGCTGCACATAGATTACCGTATATACTCGCATATAAGCCGAGGGGGGACTTTTCAGCCCAAAATTTGGGCTGAAAAACTCGGCTTATACGCGAGTATATACGGTAATTTTATATTTATGTTAATATAAACTTATTTACAAATGTCATGAAAACCCTTGGCCAGTAAGACAAGATAAAGTGTAAGGCTATGGGAGTGGGGTCAGTATTAGAAAAAAAGGCGTTATTAAAAAGAACGTAGAGCATAAATATACAATAAGCTCACTAAGCCATATCACAAGTACACAATAAATGACAATAATGACTGAAAACAAAGATTTAAAAAGGTTGCTATGAATATCTATTCACCTCCGAACTCACAGTCGGCTTGGACTTGGTCTGCCTACTAGTGATGGGTGAACCCTGCGATGTTCATGTTCAGAGAACTCACCCAGACTTTTTTTAAAGTTTGTGTTTGGGGCCAAAAGTGGCTCAAACTTGAGTCCTAACCCCAAACTCAGACTGTAAAGTTATGGGATGGGGGCTAGGAGGCTGTAAAAGAAAGAAGATAGTTATTAAACAGCATTATACTTACCGGCATCCACCCACTTGTACTTATTGGGGTCACTCCATAACTTCCTGGATATTCACTGCAGAGGGACTCAACAGCCTATCACAGATGCTGTAGATCTGTAGGACAAAGTGCCGTTGTGTCCACACTGCCATCAAAAGGATCACCAGAGACAAGAAAGAATCTGGGCTGAATTGTGGCTTTATTCTTCCGGCACTTTGTCCTACAGATCTGCAGGTTCTTCACCGTGGTTATCCGTGGAGGTGTGGTTCTTGCAGCAGCTGTCTTTTACAGACGACTACATTGATTTCTGGCTATCATACTGGTTGTGGGTGACACAACCAGACCAGGTGAGAAGTTTTTTACTCACACATTCATTCACCTCTTTATCTAGAGATAAGACTCTATTGCACATTTTCTCATTTTCACATATCACAGAGGCTGTCACAGAGAATTGGTCAAAGTGGTCAAAGTCACCTAGACAGAGGCAGACAAGGGCGCAATAGGGTCCTATCTCCTCATTATGGTCAAAAGTCAGTGCATTTACTGCTCACCTTGCCAGGTTGTATGACCCACAACCTGCATAAATGGCTTATACAGCTGCTGCTCAATCAACAATTCCACGTAGATGGCCGTGCATCTACCACAGATCACAGAGACAAGGAAAAAAGAAAATCCACGCTATTATTTTGTGTATTCCTGAAGAAGATGCTGGGACAGCCTTGAAAAGCACTGAAATAAACACCGCTTTCTTAAAGATCGTGGTCAATCCTCATTCATATACAGCAGTGCCGATCGTCTTTATCCCTTGTCTCTGTGATCTATGAAAGTGGTCAAAGTGACCAATGATCTTACGACAGCAAAATGTAATGGTGACCCCTCTTTGCTTATTCTTCTTGATATCTCTGCAATTTTTGACACAGTCAACCACCATCTCCTATTCTCTATGCTGCACTCTATCGACATAAAGGATACAGTTTTCTCCTGATTCTCGTCCTATCTTTCTGACCGCTCTTTTAGTGTATCATTTGCTGGCTACACTTCCTCTCCTCTTCCTCTCACTATCGGGTCTCTCAGGGTTCAGTCCTTGTCCTTCTTCTCTTTTCTCTCTACACAACCCCTATTGGGCAGACCATCAGCATCAGCAGACCATGGTTTTCAGTACCTTCTCTTTGCTGATGACACACAGTTATACACTTCAGCCCCTGACCTTTCCCCTGCAATACTAAAGAACACCAATGACTGTCTAGCTGCAGTTTCCAACATCATGTCCGCTCTGTATCTGAAACTCAACCTTTCCAAAACTGAACTTGTTATAATACTGCCCTCCACTAACCTCCCTAAATCTGACATCTCCCTCTTGGTGTGTGGCATCACGATCACGCCTAGGCAGCAGGCTCGCTGTCTGGGTGTTATGTTTGACACCGATCTCGCCTTTACCTCCTATATACAATCTCTTGCTGCTCTTGCCGCTTGCACTTGAAGAACATCTCTAGAGTATGCCACTTTCTCACCATGGAATCAACAAAAACCCTCACTGTGTCCCTGATCCATTCCCGCCTTAATTTCTGCATCTCTCTGTTAATTGGCCTCTCCCGCACTAGACTTTCCCCTCTCCAGTCCATCCTTAATGCAGCATCCAGGATCACCTATCTGGTCAATCATTCCTCATAAGCCTCCACTCGGTAACAGTCACTGCATAGGCTGCCTATACACTACAAGATCCAATTCAAATTGCTTGTTCTGTACCCAATTTTTCCAGTGGCCCTGGTGGCAGTGGCACACTGAGTAATGAAGGGGTGTTGCCAGCTTTGTATTGATAGCTGGCACTAAGCCTGAGATTCATAGTGTCAGGCCAATGTTAGACCCACCCCCTATGAATTTCTAAAAAATACTGTAAGAAATGACAACACCAAAAAAAAAAAATGAGAAATAAAGTACAAGACAACCCTGTTTCCCATCCTTAACAAAAAAAAAACATCCCTCCGACATAATCTACAGGGAACATCTTCAGCTCTTCTACACCCATTCTCTGTGACAACATCTGTGATTGGCTGTTGGGCCCCTCTGCAGTAAATATCTAGGAAGGTAATGAGCAGCACCAGAAGTAGACGTAGCAGGGTGGTGGAACATGGTAAGTATAATGCTGTTTAATAACTATCTTCTTTATTTTTACAGCTTCCCTGCTCCTGAACCCAAACCTGAACTGTAACACAGACTTCCCAAGAAAGTCTGTGTTTGAAATCTGTGTTCGGTACGGACCCCTAACCTTACAGTTCGGGTTTGCCCAACACTACTGCCTACCAGTCCTTCTGATTAGTCAGTTGGCTGGATCAGTAGACTTAGGGCCGCTTTACACACACCAACTTCTGTGACCAACTTCTGAACAGATCTCTGGTTGAAGTGAAATCATGGACACATTGCTCCATTTGTACACAGCCACAAAATTGAACAATGTGTCCATGATTTCACTGCAACCAGAGATCTGTTCAGAAGTTGGTCACAGAAGTTGGTGTGTGTAAAGCGGCCCTAAGGCCAGAGTCACAGATTGCAAAGGTGACATGTGGGCAGGCTGTGGGCAGACAGCGGGATGCAGGATCATCTCACAAGGACAACGCACATTTCGCTTTTACTGTTGTGGATCCATAGAAGCTCATTCAAGCAAAATGTGCATTGTCCATATTGAACGAGTCCGCCCACAGGCTGCATGCATGTCACCTTTGCACTATTGGAAAAAAAGAATTCATGTCCACCTACGGTGAGTGCATACTTTCATTCTATATGCTGCATTTGATGAACTGTTTCTTTGGAATTGCACCGCCAATTGGTGGTGAAGCAGGCGGTATCTCCTCCTCTTATTGCAGTAAGGAATATACTCAAACGTCTGCAAGGGTTGTATGGGACACTTCCTAACTTTGCTGTTGACACTTGTTAGAGACTTACATACCATTACCCCGACATGGCTGCCTACTCTCCGAACAGGAGTGTGAAGCTGCATGTATTCCTATGGAGCTGCACACTCCTGTCCTGGGATCGTACTGGGTAATGTTGATGTGACACTCTGGGAGTCTCTCACATGTTTCATACTAGTGGGACCACGGTCTAATTCTAGACATGACCATGATGACTTAATATTATTACTTTTTTTGGGTATTATAATTTATTTATTTATTATACTTATGCCTTGGAACATTAAGGTTGTAAATATTTATATAGAAAAAGAACAAAAAATCAATACATCAGTCTTATAGAATATATAAATATAAGGTTATAAAGAATATTAAAATCTATTTTTTTCCTATTATAAAGTATGATATAGACCTACATTAAATCAATTAATTTTTCTATGGAAATTGATTGTAGAAGTTACTTTACATGTCTTTGTGTCTAATCAAGGAACATTTTTTATTGTCTGACATAAGCTTTCTGTCACACTTATGATGCCGGGATATAAGTTCTAGCTGTGGCACATACTTTTTCTTTACACAGACAAAGGTGGCTAAAAAGTCAGATTAACTTTTTATATGCACCGGCAGGACAAAAAGAGGTTTTAGAAATCCATCTGTGTATCATTGAGACTTATTCTTCTCAATTAAAACCAGACTTGCAGAGATCCCTGCTGCTCTCATGAATGAGGAAGATGTAGCCCTAGGCAGCTTCACAGCTGGTCCTATTTTTACTGTCCTCTAAACAGCAGGTAGAATTTGTAGAGAAAGTTGTTGTTTGGGTCTATGGTATAGCACTGCTGGGCTGCACTGATGGCAATCTTTGATTAACCTTAGATGCTACATTAAATACATATTGCATCTTGTCTTTAGAATATCCCGTTATTTGAGATTTGCCTGTTAATGAGGGTATTCAAGGGCAGAAATATTCTTAATCTTTAATAAAAATACACTTTTCATTATACTGCTTCCTGGTATACATTGAATTGACTGTGGAATTAAATTAGATGAAACTAGTGAATGTACATCTAAATATATGTAATAAATCTACTCTTCAAAAGGTCAGGTTTTCAATTTTAATAAAACTGAATAAATATTTCATTATTGCTAGGAAAAACAAGTTGTAGTTTCAAGCTTAACAAATGCATGTTTAATCTTTGGGTGGAACGATATTTAACACTAGAAGTCCCAGAGAGGGGTCATTTAATATTTCTACCTTTGAAACCCAGAGACGGGTCGAATGACCTGAAGGATTTTAGGCCACATTTACAAATGAAAGGATGCTAATTGGAGCCATCAGAGTTGTCAGTTTGGACTAAGGGTCATTTGACCCTCTTTTGGGACTTCAGGGGGGAGCTCGAAATTTCTGGGACTTCTAGTGTTAAAGGGGATATTCAGTGCTGTAACTTGAACATTGTTGGACTCAATTTTTCTTTTTCTGGTGTTTACAGATTGAGTTAATTATTTTTACATTTTGATAGATCAGACTTTTCTAAACTTTGCAATACCAATATGAGTATATGTATTTTTACTTTATTATTTTTACATGTATAGAGAGGTGAATCACACTTTTATAGTTTTTTTTTAAAAACTTTTTTTGGACCTGGCCACCTCATAGTTCAAGCCAGTGATAATATCTTTCCAAGTGCAATTCCAAACTTGTATAGCTTTTTGTAAAATAAGTAGTGAAAAAAATAAGAAATTTACCCTTACTTTTAATTTAAATTAGCTAGATGTTTTTTTCTTTGTGAGATGTAGTTTTTCTTTGCACCATTATGATATTTTGGGATACATTAAATGTTATATTGGTCTTATAAACGACTACTTACATAATCTTCCCGTCCCACCAGTCATCAACTATCCCAATGTCCGCCTGTGACTCACCGGTGGCAGCCATATTTGCACATCTGATTGTCATGGAAATATGGAGCCCACTGGCAATACTGACATATTGCCTCCTGCAACAGCCTACACATGAGACTGCCAATACCCGAAATCATAGCCCACAGCCATTTTCACCTGAGTAAGTGCACATGTGCATTCCCGACGTGCATGCACACTTACACACCACCACCATCTTTGGACATTACAAGGGGGTAAGAGCACAAGGAGAGAGAGACAAAGCACAGGGAAGTGAGCACAAATATGGCAGGGGCTATAGAGAGTGCACAGGGGGCAGGGAGAGCACACAGGGGCAGAGGGAGTGTGTTCTATGAGTCAAAAAGAGTTGGAAATGTTAGAGTTTTAAACTTTAATATTCTCTTTGACTTTTTCATATCTTTTTTATTTATTTGTTTTTTCATTTTACTTGAATCTGCCATCATTTGATTGCTTGTTTGAATCACTACAATTGGGGATGAGCAAGTATACTCATTACTATTTGCTACTCGCAGAATTGTATGGTATTCGGGATACTCGTTACTTGGCAAGTTTACTCATTACGAGTAGCGAGTACAATGCAAGTCAATGGAAAATTCGAGTATTATTCTGCTGGACCCTACAAAGTGGTCTGGGGGCCTGAGTAAAAGGCTGTAATGGATGCATGATTGTTTAAAAGCCGGGTGATAAATGCCGGCTGTATTTTTTAAACGATTAGGTGATACATGTTCCCCACCCGATCCTTTGCTCCCCGCCTGGTCCATTGCTCCCTGCTCGGTCCTTTACTCCCCAACCGGTCCTTCACTACCTGCTCGATCCTTCGCTCCCCACCTTATCCTTCGCTTCCCGCCTGAACCTTTGCTCCCTACCCGATCCTTTGTTCCCCGTCCGATCCTTCATTCTCAGCCTGATCCTTCACCCCCAACCAATTTTCCACTCCCTGCCCTGTCCTCCGCTTCCCGACCTGTTCTTTGCCACCCCTGCTTTCTCTCTCTGACTCGAGTTTTTTCTTCTATATTCACATCTCAGCATCTCTGGTACTCATAAAGCCTCCTGACACAGGTCGCCCCTTGATGACTTGATGTCACTTGAGACAAAATCAGAACCACAGCAACCAATAGATGGGAAAAAATGCTGGAGAACCGGAGGATGGAAGCGAGCTGGCTGTATTTTTTAAAAGATCAGCTGATGCATCAGCTGATCGTTTTAAAGCCAGACGGTAAAAAGCTGGACGGCTTTTTTAAACAATCAGCTGATGAATCAGCTGATCGTTTAAAATCCAGGCCGTAAAAGACTTACTGTATTGCTGTTTCTTCTCGATTCTGCCTAACAAAAAACAATCAAAAAAACATTTTGTAGCCCAAAATGGTACTAATAAAAGCTTCAACTCATGCAGTAAAAAACAAGTCTGCACATGACTTTCTTGGCGGAACCATAAAAAGCTATAGCCAACAAAATTCGGAGATGTAAAAAAAGGTTTTAGAAAAAGTGCGTTTTTAGTGTCATAGTAGCCAAACATAAAAAAAAAAAAACTATATAAATATGGTATTGCTGTAATTGTACAGATTGGAGGAATAAAGCCACCTTATAATACAAGGTGAATGGCGTAACAATAGTAGTAAAGCCAATTCTTCAACTTCAGTTGATTTTACTCTGTCTCTCAAGATTGCATTTAGGTTTGGCTCACGTTTATACTGCATTCTACATTGAGTGTAGGGTTACCATGTTAATCTCTGAATAATGTGATGTAACCAAAATTGTCAGTGGAAAATTTACTGTAATGAGGCAAAGTCACTTTGAACTCCTATCAGACCTATGGTTTGCCAGTGTCCATCTTTTTACACATTTTCTTTTAGTTGTGCAAAAAAGCACAATAAAACAGTTTTATTCACCTTTGAAAAGATGGACACTACTGAACAGAAGCCAAATGTAGTCTTCAGTAACTTTTCTGCCTCATTATAGTAGGTGCAGCATCCTCCACCTTCACTAGGCTCTCCACTCTCCAATCCATCCTTAATGCAGCAGCCAGGGTCACCTATCTAGCTTTTACTCAGATGCTTTCCCTCTGTGCCAGTGATTGTGCTGGCTGCCTATACCCTATAGGATCCTATTTTATTTGCTTGTCCTCACCCACAAAGCTCTTCACAGTACCTCTCCAACCTCATCCCCACCTGTTCTCTTCGCTCTGGAAGTGACTATAGACTAATATCTGCACTAATTCAAACCTTCCATTCCTGGAATAGATTGGCTGGTGGCAACTCAGGCAGCTCTAATCTATTCCCCATTTCCTAAAGATGGCTGGACCATCTTTGTAAATAAGCACCTGTTCTTTGTGTCACCCCCACTCCATTGTACATTGTAAGCTCTTATGAGCAGGGCCGTCAGTATTTTTTGCTTTAATTACTGTATTTTTTATAACTGTTACTTGGGACTGCATATGAACCTCTGAATTGTAAAGTGCTCGGAAACATGTTGGTGCTATATAAATAAAGATTATTATTGTTATTATAGGATAAATGGCAACTGATCCAAAATGTTCTGTGCAATAGCAATAAGCTCAACCCACAAAACATAAGTTCAGGTCCGTCATCTGTTAATATAAATATAGAGGGATTCCGAAGTACTAGTAGTACAAACAATCTTGAAAAACAATTTGACTCATCCAAAAAAGAAAGCAAAATCTGCATTCCTGAAATGCCCTCTCCCTTTTGTGCACCAGAATGTCCAAACAACAGTTAATGTCCACATGCTTGGCATTGTTGTGGGGAGGAAGCCCGCTAACTCTGACCTGTGCTGGTCCCCGCTGGCATATGGAACACCTGACCTCCTGACACTTAACTGCGTTCCTATGGGAACTTTTCAGGCATACTACTGCTAAAGAAGAGTGTGCTGGAGTAAAACACAAGCAGAGGAAATCCAGGATTTAAAACAAAAATGTGCCTCAGCACTAACAGGCAAGTAGCTGTCACCTACCTGCCAGTTGTGGCCGCCACAGTTCACTACTGACACAGATCAGGTTTAGACAAATCCTATTGCTGATTTTGCAGCTTCTGCTTATGTCATTTTGACATATAGGGTTTTTCTTCTTTGTTGATGGGTGCCGTAGCTAATGTCATGCTTATTGACAGCCAGTGGTTAGCCGCCTGTCAGTCAGCATGATGTCGGATGCCCCGCCCCTTTCACAGAGCAGAAAAAAATCCACCACTCTGTTGACAAATCCAATTTATTCCTGGCAGGGATATCCCTGACCGTTCTGTGTCGGCGGTGAACGGTGTCGAGCACAAGAGGCAAGTAAGTATCAACTACCTGCGTGTTAGCGCTTGGGCACATTTTTTTAGATAAAAATCCTGGATATACCCTTAAATAATGGTTCCTCTTTTAGCTTCCGTGTTGCGCCATAGGAAAAGTATTATAGTCCATTTTTCAAAAAGCTTGTGTATCTGGCCAGGACGGATGTAAACGTTTTTGTGCAAATATGAGTTGTACAAATATGTTACGATATGTCAAGTAGTTTTATGGAGAGAAAACTGTCAAAAACTTCTTAATGTATTGGCCATAGTGTTTTGTGTGAAGTAGTCCTAAAACATGCTTAACTGTAAGCACTGCCTTACATATTTTTCTTTATTAAATCATAACAAAATTTTAGCAATCAATTATTCAAACTATTATCAACATGTATAGTGTAGGATTTCCCTGCATGGAAATATTTCTGACTATTCTCACATTTTAAGTATGTTGTACTTTTTTAAGGATTATTTACTAAGAGCTAAATTTAAATAAAATTTATCAGCCATGACCTTCAGAGAAATTCCTAGGCATTATTTCTTGCCACTGCAACACTGACACTGGCAGGCATCCTATTGTCATAGCCTAATAGACATATATTTCTGGAAGGCCTCATTACCTTTGGTTGATTTTAGCTGCTATGGTAACTAATCATGGAAACTATGAACAAAAAGAAATATTGTGCTCAATGGAGCAGTACAAACCCAGGATATATGCAACAATGATAGGTATGGTTATTATTGATGTTTTTCAAATACAAGGCACAAAATTGAAAAAAGCATTTAGGTATTGTGTAACTTATACACCTTGAGACTTAGTGCTGCTTTTTTCTAAAGAGGGCTAAGAAGCCAGTACCACAACCGGGCATGTGACGAAGATACAGTAAAAAGTTAGACTACATACACACGTGTTACCATTTGAAAGAAATAAACAATTTTTTTTATCAGGTATCATCCTAGTTGCTTCAATTTTTTTACTTACTTGATGGGCTTACTTTGAAGCCAATAATAAGCCCTTGGAAGATCACAAATTTATAGTCAGGTTTATTAGTAAGCAACAGATCATTGAAACATGGAAGAAAAATGGAAGCAAATTGAAAGTCGCCAGATTTCCATCCATATGTCATTCATCTCCCTAGACTTGAATTAAGGATCTCAGCATTGAAAAGAAACCATGATAACCACTAAGGCACTATGCTGCCTTATTTCTAAATAATTTTGTTTATTTTCTATTTATTTTATATGTGCTTTTTTATAAATATAATGTTACCTAATAGAATATTCTAGTAAGTAAATTACTATTTTGCAATTTTTTCAAAGTCATTATTAATTTTATCCTAGAATGATGTTTCAATGATTACCAAAGTAGGGCTGCAGTATTGAAGTCTAGTGTTTTATTCTAACCAATGTTTAATTTGTCTTTATGGTGTTTTGATCTTTGTTCCAACCCAATGATGACACTTTCTCTTGATTTATTATGTATATAAATCCTTGGTGTTTATTGTAAGGCTAGGGTCACACTTGGAGGGTGACCCAAATTTAACGTGAGCACTAAACGCTGTGCAAAGTCTGCAGACAACATTTTCCTGTGCGCTCTGCCAAATCACAGTTCCTGGGGTTTTCTGTGTGGCCGCATCCAAGGTAAACTGCGGGTTACTATGGAGCAGCATTGCCTGTCAGCACTTGCCGGTAACGCTATCCGCTACTGTAGACTCTGCTCAGCGTCTAGCGCTCACGTTAAACGTGAGTCACCCTCCAAGTGTGAACCTAGCCTGACTGTATTGTATTATCTGCTAAGGGCATAGTAATCCAGTGCTGAAAAAAGTCCATATCCAATCTATCCTGAACTCCGCTGCCCGCCTAATCCATCTGTCTCCCCCTCTGCCAAGCCCTTCACTGGCTCCCTGCTTCCCAGAGATCCCGGTTTAAAACACTAACAATGACATACAAAGCCATCCACAACCTGTCCCCTCCATATATCTCCGACATGGTATCCCGATACCTACCATCACGCAACCTTCGATCCTCCCAAGAGCTCCTCCTCTACTCCCCCTTCATCTTCTCTTCGCACAACCGCATACAGGACTTCTCCCATGCATTACCCATACTCTGGAATTTGCTGCCCCACCACATCAGGCATTCCCCTACCATGGGAACCTTTAAAGGAGGCCTGAAAACCCACCTCTTCCACCAAGCCTACAACCTGCAATGAGACCCGGTCCACCGCACCGCCTCACGACTGACACCTCCCCCTCCTACTGTATCCCCACCCGCCCCTCATAGACTGTGAGCCCTCGCGGACAGGATCTTCTCCCCTATTGTATCTGTACGTTAAAATTGTCCACAGCCATTGTTGCTTGTATTGTTACTATGTTAATTGTCCTAGTCTGCCCCCTTAACATGTAAAGCACCATGGAATATTATGGCGCTATATAAATAAATAAATATATAATAATAATATGTTTTTATTGAGAAATGAAACTTTGTACCATACTTTATAATTTTTACATGAACATTGCCTACATCATTTCTCTACTTATAACATTGCTTTTTTGCAACGGGCTCATGTATGAAGTCTATGAAGTCTCCAAGGACTGTGTTCAAGCTGCTTAACTCAATCACAGCCTTGATACTTTCAAAGTTGCCCAAGATTACCATAAAGAAAAAATATATCATGGATCAGGAACACACAATGGTTAAGAGTAGATTCAATAAATATACAGCAGTACAACAAGAATATAAAAAAATGACAAAAATACATGCTCCATATGTAAGAAATTACATTTTAATGCGTGATACATAATTATACCTGGACATTTTACATTAGAACTTCCATGCTAGATTAAACAATTTCATGGCTAGAAATGTACACTGAATATAATCTGATTAATTCTTTATCTGATCATTGTCAAAGTAATTGTTCTGCATCTATTACGAAGTAATGCTGATTAAATTATTTCAATTCTCTAACAAATAATTACCTTTTGCAGAATCGTTGTTAAATTATAGTGATGAATAATTACCCTAGATAATTGTAATGTTTGTGACAGCTGTCAGCCTCAATAGACGATAGAATTTTATGGCAATTCAAAAGTTTTGGAACTCATGGATCTGATAAAATATATTAATATAGCTGTACTGTGATCAGATCAAGTATATTTACATGTATATTTTTTCTTAGCTTCTAATTTCCTATAATGGGGTTATTAAACTTTATATGCTGTATGTTGATCATATATAGTATCTTTTTTACTCATTAGATAGTTTCTGAATAAGACATGAAAATAAATAATATACTGGCCTTGAAAGGAAACTTCTTTAACATAATCCAAACAGTGATCAGGCCGTGCTTAGATGTAGGTGTTTTGAGTGACAGCCTATTTGTCAAATCATGTACTGGGAGGTGCTGGGTGTATATTGGCCCTTTTGATTGCCCATCTACTTGCTAATTCTGAGCAGTTTATCTCACCAGCATGATGTCTCCACAACCGCTTATCCAAGGATACCCGTTGAGCCCTAACCATTGAGCCCACTGGTTGACCTGGGCACAGTAATAACCAAAAGAAAAACTAGAGATATGGTTTATCCCTATACAATTTTCTTCTTTACTTTCTCATTAAAAGACTACACCATCTTGGAGAGACAGATCTGTTGACATGTGGACTTATTCGTAAAGACAAAATATAAATAGACAAAATTATTAGTGATTATTGTTGGACCAGAGTTAATAGGGCCAAGCAATGAAATTGATTCTGGGTACAACAACGCTACATTGTAGTTAGATAGTATAATAAATATGCTGTCGTCCATGTAGAATAAATTGCAAAATAATTTTATTCCGTGGGTCATTGCAAGGATTTTGGTCATAGCAGATGTCCATTTTACTTCAAATTTTCCTATTTAATATTGAATGTAAAGCGGATTTTTAAAAAATAATAATTTTGCATCAGTTAATTTCTTAATTCACGCTTTTCTACTAATGTAACAAAGTATTAAACCTCTTGTTGTACACTATGAGTTGTAATCTTTAAATAGCTCTATTTTTGTGAACTAAGTATAGATTACTAGTTGATATTTATTTAGTTTGTTTGGTGGAAATAGGGATAAAAATATAAATGACTCTGCCATACTTTTTTGCCAATTTTATTTTGGAGATATGCAGGTACTTTGCGGTATATAATATAATTTTTATAAAAGGGAATCTGTCAATAGGTTTCATCCAACTAATATAAGTTCATCATTTTTTTGTGACATATTGTATGTTATGTTAGGGTTAAATTTAGGGTGATTATTTTTGTGTTTAATTGTAAGAAGAAATGGAATTTTGGCAAAAATGTTTTAAAATTTTGCAATTTTAAACTTTTGAATTTTTATACCGTTAAACCAGAGAGTAATGTCACACAAGATAGTTAATTAATAACATTTCCCACATGTCTATCGTATATCAGCACAATTTTGAAAACAATTTATTTGTAAGGAAGTTAGAAGGTTCAAAGTTTATGAGCAATTTTTCATTTTTGCATCCAAATTTACAAAACCATTTTGTTAGACACCATATCACATTTGAAGTGACTTTGAGGGGCCTATGTGACAGAAAATGCCCACAAGTGACACCATTCCAAAAACTGCACCCTAAGACTGCTCAACAACACATTCAAGAAGTTTATTGTTGTTCAAATATTTTTAATGGATGATTTTTTAACAAAACAGCGGGACATAAATACAGGAAAATCAGAAGGGTGACATACACACGTAAATATAAGGGTAGTCAATTGTATTAACCTTAATAGGTACTTAATATAAAACATCTAAGTAAATCTAGACAAACAAAGATTTGATTATAAACTTAGTTGTGAGCAGTTATACTTATTAAAAAAAAAAGAAGAGAGAAAATGGTTAGGACTTGATAACATAACAATTATGGGGTAAAAAACGAGTGTTCCGAGATACATCTGTAAAATGTTAGGTACATCAGATGAAGGTTAGAGTCAGGAATTACGTCAATGGCCTATTTAGATGACTGAGTGATTGTGTAGAGATCCACGGTTCCCAGTTATTGAGGTACTTGTTATATGCGTTGTTTCTAACTGCATAGTTAAATTCAAAGGTACAGTGAGCCGAGATTCTGTCAGTGAGTTCAGATATGGTGGGTACTTCTGTGGTCTTCCATTTAGCAGCCAGAAGAATTTTGGAGGTAAGGAGTATCTGAGAGATTATAAATCTGAAATTATGGGGGATGTTTGATATACCAATAGAGATAAGGGCTAGTTGTGGTGAGAGAATTAGTCTAAAGTTGGTGGTATTGAAGATTAGGTCATTAACTCCCCGCCAGAAACTAAGGATCTTTGGGCAGTTCCAAAACACATGAGAAAGCGTCCATATTTGCGAACAATCTCTCCAGCATAACGAGGAGATAAGGGGGTCGATGTGGTTTAGTTTGGATGGAGTCCAATACCATCTCGTCAAAACTTTAAAGTAGGATTCTTGGACTGAAGCACAATTGGTATTTGCGTAGGAAGTTTCAATTGTAGAGGACAAATCTACCAAATCTATGTGAACACCTAACTCTTTTTCCCACGCTATGATGTAAGGATGTTTATGAAGGGTGTGGTCATCATTCAGGTATCGATAGATTTGTCCAGTCATCCAAGTCAAGCATTTAGATGGGTTTTCTATTAGGGCAGATATAGGTTTTGGGAATGAAAAGGCAGAGTTCAGGTCAATCTGGGAAGATTTGATCAGTCTCCAAGTCGTCCTATCTTGCCACGTTAGATTATATTTTTGTTCCAAGTACTGAAACTGAACCAGCTTCCCATCAGAAAGTAGGTCAGAAGTATGGCGGATCCCTCGATCACACCAGGAGGATACGTTTAGACCTGGGATAAGGTGTTCAAGCGTCTCAAGAGGGATGTTCTTGGGTGTTGAGTAAGGAAGTAGGTGGCTAGTTTTTTTAAGTAGTATTTTCCACGCTAGGATCGTTGCCCTAACTGTTGGGAGTGGAGAAGCGATTATTTTTGATCTACTCAAGTGAGCAGCTAATAGAGCTAGGAGATTATTTGAGTTAGTTAATTCTTTTTCGATAGTCACCCAAGGGGCAGAGTTATTTGAAATTGAATCTTTCAGCCAGCTCTGTGACAACTTTAGTATAGATGCAAGATAATAGCTACCGTATATACTCGTGTATAAGCAGACCCGTGTATAAGCCGACCCCCTACTTTTGCCCCCAAAACCTGGGAAAATCTATTGACTCGCGTATAAGCCGAGGGTGGACCCCAGCACAGGTATGCAGCCCCCAGCAGTGGTATACAGGCCCCAGCAGTATGATATACAGCAGCCCCCAGTGGTATATACAGCAGCCCCCAGTGGTATATACAGCAGCCCTAGTGGTATTGCACTCCCTATATACAGCAGCCCCAGTGGTATTGCAGCCCCAGTGGTGTATACAGCAGCCCCTATATACAGCAGCCCCAGTGGTATTGCAGCCTCAGTGGTATTGCAGCCCCTATATACAGCAGCCCCAGTGGTATTGCAGCCCCAGTGGTGTATACAGCAGCCCCTATATACAGCAGCCCCAGTGGTATTGCAGCCCCAGTGGTGTATACAGCAGCCCCTATATACAGCAGCCCCAGTGGTATTGCAGCCCCAGTGGTGTATACAGCAGCCCCTATATACAGCAGCCCAGTGGTATTGCAGCCCCAGTGGTATATACAGCAGCCCCTATATACAGCAGCCCCAGTGGTATTGCAGCCCCAGTGGTGTATACAGCAGCCCCTATATACAGCAGCCCCAGTGGTATTGCAGCCCCAGTGGTATATACAGCAGCCCCTATATACAGCAGCCCCAGTGGTATTGCAGCCCCAGTGGTGTATACAGCAGCCCCTATATACAGCAGCCCCAGTGGTATTGCAGCCCCAGTGGTGTATACAGCCCCTATATACAGCAGCCCCAGTGGTATTGCAGCCCCAGTGGTGTATACAGCCCCCATATACAGCAGCCCCAGTGGTATTGCAGCCCCAGTGGTGTATACAGCCCCTATATACAGCAGCCCCAGTGGTATTGCAGCCCCAGTGGTGTATACAGCCCCTATATACAGCAGCCCCAGTGGTATTGCAGCCCCAGTGGTGTATACAGCCCCTATATACAGCAGCCCCAGTGGTATTGCAGCCCCAGTATACAGCCCCTATATACAGCAGCCCCAGTGGTATTGCAGCCCCAGTATACAGCAGCCCCAGTGGTATTGCAGCCCCACACAAATGCTGGCACACGTCCCCCTGTTGTAAGGCCCCCCCTGCTGATTACTTACCATCCCTGGTCTTCAGCAGCACCCCGGCGCCGGTCCTCTGTGCTCCGGTCCTCCACGATCCCGTCCTCTGTGCTCCGCTCCACGGCTGCATCCGGGTTCCCCACGCGTCGCAGAAGCAATGACGTCATCGCGTCGGCGACGCGCGGGGAACCCGGATGCAGCCGTGGAGCGGAGCACAGAGGACGGGATCGCGGAGGACCGGAGCACAGAGGACCGGCGCCGGGGTGCTGCTGAAGACCAGGGATGGTAAGTATTCAGCAGGGGGGGCCTTACAACAGGGGGGACGTGTGCCAGCAGATTGGGGGGCATTATACACATATATGCACTGCTCCCCCTGCCGCTGATTGACAGGGGGATGCAGTGCATATGTAATGAGCGGCCCCACGTGACGGGGCCGCTCATACAGCAGCCTCCCCCCGCCTCCTCCTGCCTCCCCAGCACCCGGACAGAGCCCCCACCCCACTCACCCCGTATAGTGACTCGTGTATAAGCGAGGGGGGGACTTTTCAGCCCAATTTTTGGGCTGAAAAACTCGGCTTATACACGAGTATATACGGTATATAGGTTCGGAATCCCCATTCCTCCTCTCCTCTTATGTTTTTCAAGGATTGTGCTGGAAATCCTGGGTCTCCCACTTTGCCAAATGAATTTTCTTAATTGGGAGTGGAGCTCATTCAGCCTGTTTTTGGAGATGGGAAGGGGGATTGCTTGGACCACATATATAAATTTCGGGAGCACCTTCATCTTTAACGCTACAATTCTGCCTGTCCAGGATAGTTGGAGTTTGGAGAGGTTTGAAAAATCAGTTTTAAAGGAGTCGAGGAGGTTGGAAATATTAACTGCGACTAGGTCTGAAGTGGGTTTTGTCAGTTTGGATCCCTAAATACAAGAGTCTAGTTTTTTTCCAAGAAAATGGGAATTGTTCCTTTAGATAAGTGAGAAAGGATTTCTCAATATTGTAATCTAAGATTTGAGATTTGTTTGCGTTTATTTTATAATGGGAGATGTTTGAAAAAGTATTGATGGTGTAAGATAGGTGATGTAAGGATTTTAATGGATTGGTAATAGAGAGTAATATATCGTCTGCAAAGAGTGTAATTTTGTGGTGATGCGATTTCAGGGTGACTCCTCTTATATTTACATTTGCTCTAATAGCTTCCGCTAAGGGTTCTATAAAGAGAGCAAAGAGAAGGGGGGACATGGGGCAACCCTGTCTGGTACCGTTAGAGAGTATTATTTTCTGGGAGAGAGCTTGATTTGAGTAGATTTTAGCTGTGGGGTTTGTATACATTGCCGAAATTGAGTTGAGTATGTTCCCTCGAAGACCGAATTTGTGACGGGTTGAGAAGAGATATTGCCAATTGACCCTATCGAATGCCTTCTCGGCGTCAAGTCAGTCATAGTAAGCAAATTTATGGATCTTCTAGTGGCGTCTGATGCATTTCTATTTGGGATAAATCCCACTTGGTCGCTATTGACCAGTTTGCCGATATATTTCTGGAGCCTATTGGCTATCAATTTAGCAAGAATTTTGGTGTCACTATTGAGGAGGGAAATTGGTCTGTAGTTTTTCGGGTCAGTAGAGTCTCCTTTGTCTTTAGGGATTACCACCACTGTTGCTTCTAACATCTCTGGGGAAAGGTATCCCAGTGATGCAGTCGAGTTTGCCAATTTGAGGATGAAGGGGGACAGAAGTGAAGAGAATTACTTGTACAGTTCATTCTGTAGGCCATCAGGGCCAGGGGCTTTTTCATTTTTGAGTGAGGTGATTAAGGAAGAAATTTCTGGAAGAGAGTAAGGTGTGTTGAGGTCCTCAATTTCCGAATCAGAAAGTGAAGGTAACTGGAGGGGGTTTAAAAAATCCATGATATTTTCGTGGGAAGGAATTTGGGTATTTGGGTCTTTTTTAAGGTTATACAGGGAGTCATAATATTTGGCAAAGACATTAACAATATCTTTGGGATATAATTTGCTATCCCCCAAAGAATCTTTAATTTTGCAGATTCTGTTTTTAGTCGAAGAGTTTTTATTCTTGATGCAAAAAATTTGGTAGGTTTGTTGGCTGATGAATAAAATTTTGATTTAGATCGTTGTATCATCTTATCATAATCTGAGGTTTGTAGGGATCTCAGTTCATCAAGAAGTTTATTAACCCTTCAGATGCTTCACAGGAATGAATGTAAAGTGGAATAAAAAAATAAATACATTTAGATTTGACCTAAAAATGTTGCCTTAGCCTTAATTTATTCACTTTTACAAGGAATAGAATGAAAAATTGAATATCAACTTGTGTTAAACAGATTCTTCTGAACATGCTGATACTCCACATGTGGTCAGAAACCTCTGTTTGAACAAATGGGAGGGCTCGGAAGGGAAGTACTATTGTTTGAAATTTGGGACACAGACGGCTCAATTATATATAAACTTGCAACAGTAGATTAAGATGTGTTGGGTGCACTGTGCAAAGGTATATGGGGGAGTAATTAGAATTGGTAATTATGATAATGTGTGATTCCTATGGGTTACTTTAGGCAATTATTAGGTGAGTCAACCTGTTTCTCATGCGCCAGTGTGCACATAGTAATAATGGACATAGTAATTTAGACTCTTGAGACATTGGCCAGGATGCATGTTGTGAATAATTGACAACACTTGACAACATAAATGTTACATGCCATTCTTACTATTTCTTACTTTCATTAAGTCATTATATTATCATGTAATTTCTAATTATTATAAATATCATTTTCATTATTTCGCAGGTTTTGACCTTATAAAATGTGAAGATCCTGGAATACCAAATTATGGCTATAAGATACGTGATGAAGGTCACTTTGCTGATACAACTATTATGTATAGTTGTAATCCTGGATATACAATGCATGGGAGCAGCATTTTAACATGTTTAAGTGGCGATCGAAGAGTGTGGAATAAGCCTCTGCCAATGTGCAATGGTAATATCATACAATCATATCTGTATTCTTTCTTTTTTAAAAGGTATTATGAATGGAGTATGATAACATGCACTAATCGATTCAGCAAAATAATATACTCTTAATATCTTCTGTTAAAATTAATACACGGATTTTTTTCACCCACAATATTTAAATTTAAATATGAATTAGAGGACAGGAAGGAATGGGTAATACAGTAGGAAAAGCAGGTAATATGTCTTTGAAAATCTTTCAGGGTGATTTCACATATGCGTTTTTCTGCATCCGATAGCCATTTGTTTTCTTTTTAAACTGGATCCCATCAATGTCCTTTGATTGTCAATGGCCATTACTGCTCATGCAGATGCATCCAGTTGCATCCACTTGCTGTCAGAAATCATTTTTTTAACTACCAACAAAAATGCAACATGCAGCATTTTTTTGGGGTGGTTAAAAACCCGGACCTGACTGGACATTGTTTGATCCAGCATAAATTAAAATGATAGTCAATGGGCGCTTGATCCAGTTTTACCAAATCAGGCAGAATCTGGTAAAACTGGTTCTGGTATGCCTACTGGGCATGTGGGTCTCACTAGAAGGTAGATAGATAGACAGATACATAGAGCTCACCAGCATAGGTAATCAGCTGACACAGTTACCATGGTGACCTCAGACTGCACCACTAAAATGCAGTTGATTTTTTGCACGTATAGTCGGTATGTTGGTGGTTGATTCCCACCTGGAACTGATATAGCACCATAGCAAAGCAATTTTTGAAATGCTGCATTGAAAAAAAAATGTCTCTATCTATCTATCTATCTATCTATCTATCTATCTATCGATCTATCATCTTTTGGAGGATGAAGGATCCAGATAAAAATACACAATAAACCTGATGCAGCCAAGGATCATCACATTGGTATTATACCAGAGCCATCTAACGGGTCAGTTATTATACCGGTGATGTGATCTCTGGCTTCATCATGATCTATGGATGGTTTACAATTAAAAACAGATATGGTTAAATTGGTTGGATGTGGTTTTCGCTGTATGCAGAAAAACACATATGCAAAATCAGCGTTTAGTTTATTTGTATAAGAACACTTTGCCTGTTGACAGCCAAGAATGAGTGTATTCTAAAATATTATCATTTTAAAAAGTCATTTTAATTTCTAAACAGTCTTTCACCTTGGTTGCCTAGAAGATGTACAGATTGGTCCAACATAGCTTTCTGCCAAATCTTTTATTACTAGTGATGCGTGAAACCAAACTGTAAAGTCTCGGGTTCGTATCGAACTCTGTGTTCGGGCAAAGATCACGAACAAGGACTTCCCTGGGAAGTACACATCTATAAATATAGAGCATGCCATTTGAAGTAACTTGTTAAGAATCATGTTATTAATATTGGGCATTTTTTTCCCAATTTTGGTTTTTTAATATTGATTATTACATATTACATAGTTTAGGCTAGGGTTATACTTGCAGTTTTTTCATGCTTTTTTGGAGACCTGCGTTTTTAAAAAAGCATGTAAAAATGCACCCATAGGCCCCCATGCAAAAAACGCATTCCTTAATAGCAAAAACGCATTACTTAATAGCAAAAACGCATGCCTAAAATGCCATGCAGTTTTGGCATGAGTCTTTGCACTTACGTGAGTAGCTACCATCAAAAACGCAAGCAAAAATGCATGGTACATTAGTACCATTTAGTACCATCCAAAAACGCATGCGTTTTCCATAGGGACCCATGTTAAAAAAAACGCATGCGCTTTCTACAAAATGCATGCGTTTTTAAAACAGCACCAAAAAAAAGTTCATGAACTTTTTTTGGGTGCTGATTCAAAAACGCATGTAAAAAACACATGGGTGGATGAGGCACCTAAAAAAAAGCATGCAGAAATGAAAAAAGCATGCAGAAATGCAAGGCACCAAAAAAAACTCATGCCAAGTGTGACCCTAGCTTAATATAGATATATTAAAACATATGTTGCATATATTTATTGTTTTGCTTGGCTATTTACATGGATGATCCCATTTAGATTTGTATTGATGGATTGGTATAATAAATTAATAGATTGTGGCTAATTTTTAACATTTATTTTATGTGTGCAGCTGAATGTGGTGGTCGGATATATGCTGCAGCATCTGGACGCATTCTGTCTCCAGGTTATCCTGCACCTTATGAAAATAATTTGCACTGCACTTGGAATCTTGAAGCCGACCCTGGGAAAACAATTAGGTATTACGAGTATGGTTTATCTTACATTGTGTATCATATGGTGCAGTGTATTCTGCCTCTTAAGATGCCTATAAACTAGACTAAGTCTACGGTCCAAAAAAGAGTGTAAAATTCAGATGGAAGTGTTCACAGATTGTGGCCATCACTGGCTTTTTGTGCAACTTTGTGTGCGAATGCAAAAGATGCCTGCTATTTGCATGGACTGGTCAGGTCAATAAATAGGCTTAGACTATCATATGCTGTGATGTTATCTTCGCATGGATCTGAGATCCAACAGAAAAATAGTTTATATGCACCACAAAATGTAGTAATATTGCATCTGTGTGCAACTAATTTTTCACACACACAAAACATGGAAAGAAAAAAGTTTGTGGGAACGTACCTGAAAGCTGATAAAAATGGATTAATTCAACCTAAGTAAAGGTTCACTAGGTGAAGTTTAACCACAATAATTTTAAAAAACTCATCATAAACCACCCTTCTGTTAAATTTCAGTCTGATTTTTTCATCTGATAGACAAAATATTTTTTATTGAATTAAATATCTTTAATCTATTAATTATTTTTTTTACACTCATTCACGACTTAGGGCCCTTTCACATCAGCGTTTTTATCAAATCGCGGCAGATGCGGTGAAAAAACCGCATCTGCCGCGATTACCGCATACCGGCTGCACTTGTGGCACGGTTGCGGCGCGGTTGCGGTAAACGCCATACAATGTATTAGGCGTACTTGCGGCAGGTGCGGCAAGTGCGGTTTTGGCACTTGCGGCAGTTGCGGCCGCGAAAAAAAATGCTGTCATCCGCGTTTTTTTTTCGCGGCCGCACCTGCCGCAAGTGCCAAGACCGCACTTGCCGCACCTGCCGCAAGTCCGCCTATATCTTGTATGGCGTTTACCGCAACCGCGCCGCAACCGTGCCGCAAGTGCAGCCGGTATGCGGTAATCGCGGCAGATGCGGTTTTTTCACTGCATCTGCCGCGATTTGAAAAAAACGCTGATGTGAAAGGGCCCTAAGCGCGTATATGTACGTCCTTGGCTGCCTCCCTTTGATGCGAGCTTACATGCTGAGCTTGCATCATCCCCTGAATATGTCTGGTGATCTGATCAGCTGATATTGTAGCTAACAGCACTGATCGGATTACAATTCCAATTGGCACTGTTAACCCTTTAGATCATGCTGTTAATCACTGACAGCGTGATCTAAAGCACCGCAGTGGGGATGCGTTGCTATGACAATGTAGAGTCAGCTGATGACCTTGGATACTGTCATAATTCACTGCCAGCGAAGCTTGGGGGACATTGCCGGCAGAAAGTGATCATTTGTGCTGTGCCTAGGGATGCTGAAGCTTCTCTCTGCCAAACATAAGTGATTGCATTGTGCAATGTTTAGCCGCCTTAAAGGGCAGTCTAAAGTAAAGGAAAAGTACACAAAGTTTTTTTAATATGCAAAATATAAAACATAAAAGTTCAAATCAGCCCCCTTTTGCCCCATTGAAAATAAAACTATATAAAAAATACACATAGTTGGTATTTTCACATTTATAAATGCCTGAGTATGCAAACTGTTTTTCCTGTGAGCTGATGAAAAGCGCATATCCCGGTCTTGTCAGTGTAGCCAACGGGTGCAGGAACCATAAGATAACCATAGCAATGCACAGACAGGCGGCATTAACACTGTGCTCTATGCCTGCCTGGAATTAAGTTTTTAATGGATGCACCTGGCTAGGGTCAGAGGCAAGTCTGACCCTAGCCTATTACAGCGTATATCGGAGGATAATGGTGCAAAATTTTAAATGAAACCAAGTGCAAAAATGATTCTTAGTGCCAAATACATGCATTTAAGTAAGAAAAGAAATGATCCACAAAGGTTAACAACCCCTTTAATAATTACTTTTTAAAAATGCGAACAGGATAATTTTCTCAACAGGCAACATTGTATTTGCTCTTTTTCTATATTTTATCATTGTTGTTATTTCACTTTATTCATTGTAAGTTTGATTTAAACTTTTACAATAAATCAGGTTGTAATTTTCAACCAAACAACCTTCGTAAGCTTATCTAAAGCCTATGTTGCATGGCTTATGCTCCTAAAATTTATTACATGCATTTCGCTTTTATATTACGTTTGGACATCATTTAAATGACCTCTACGTGTAGCGATGATTGATGCTTATAGAGTGACGTTCCACAAAATTAGAATACATACATAATGGAACAAATACCAGTATAATGAATGCTGTATTTGCCTGCTTTAAACGTCTTGATTTTTCATTCCAAAACTCGATTTCAAAGCTATACCAGAGGGGATATGGAGATTATTAATATTTATATATTGGACAGTAAAGTAGCATAGAACTACAACATACAATAAAACTCATTTCCTATAGAAAATCAGTAATAATGTTACAAAAAATTGAAAACACATTTCTACAAAGTTTTCTAAATGAGAAAAATACATTACTCACACATCTAAATCGACATTTTTACTGGGCAGCTTGCGTAAAGAACAACAACTCTCTCTGATGTGTATGTGTGCACTGTACAGTATGTTCGCTGTCTTTTTTCAACAGTGTGTTTCAGCCAAACATTATATTTCAAGTGACAGTGCAATGCATATTTTATTATTTACATCTAAACTTTCCATACACTGTCTGGTCTTTTTCCTTTTGCAGCCTTCACTTTATCGTTTTTGACACTGAAGTCTCACATGATATCCTTAAGGTATGGGATGGACCTGTGGACAGCGACGTTCTTCTGAAAGAGTGGAGTGGTTCTTCTCTCCCCGAGGATATTCACAGCACATTCAACTCCTTGACTTTACAATTTGATAGTGATTTTTTCATCAGCAAGTCTGGTTTCTCCATACAATTTTCAAGTGCGTATAACAAGCCGAATTATAAATCTTACATGATTTGGTGTCTACGTTGCATGGAAATGTTCTTGTATATATACATACCCCTGAGTGTTTTCATCTCCGTGAAGCACACAAATGCATATAGATTTTCTTTTCAAATGAAGTCACATTCCTAACAACATTCCTATCTCCACATCTATTTAATATGAATGGCTGTGAATAAATATTCATAGTGACTGTCAAAAGCAACTTTTTTTGGAATCAAAGTTTCATTTGTAAACTTGTTTCATTTCAATTCCCGTTTTTAATTATATCATCTGTGTGGTGGTTCCATCCATGGGCTATTATTAAGGGATCATTGTCATTCCAATTGAGCACAGCATGTAGAAAATGAAGATACAAACTGACTTGTGCAATTATATTAATTGTAATCAAGCTACATATTTTTCATCAGAGCTTAATTACTATTTAATCAAGCATAAAATCACCGACTTAGCTTAGTTTATAAAGCGACCCTTATTTCGTAGATATCACTTGTACTAAATCTGCTACATTACTGAACTGTCAACAGACAAATACATTGCTAATTAGATATTAGTCTACATTCATTGTAACAATTGTGTCAGGGCTATAGAGGTGTATAGTGGCAAAAGGCCCAAATATGAAGCATTAGTCAGAGCCTACTAATCGGTTTAGTTGGTACTCTACATACCAAAGTCTGAAAACACAGTGATATTTATTATGACTTATATCATCCTGCTCACAGCAATATGTCCCAATCCAGACCATATAATTGTAGCAGGTGTGATTTGTCACTGTAATTTACTAAAGCCAATAGTGTAGCCTGTATACGGCATTTGGTATTGAGCCCCCCATTTAATTTGAGGGTTAATGACAATGTTATGCAAGTATCATGCACAGTGTAGACCTCTATCATATTAACATAGCAAACCACCTATCATGGGGTCAGTTACTATTCTTAATTAGAAGAATACAATCTAAGAAAATTACCTACTGGTAAATCATGCTTTAATGTTAATAGTTATTTTTAAAACTTTTTCCCTAATATTTTATGTCACTGTATATATTTAAACATGTTTTTTAAAATATTTATAATCTTCCTGATATTCTGGCTTATCTTGTTCAGAAGGGATCCCTTTTCAGTAGCCATTCCATTCTCATTACCAGCTGTATTACATTGAAAAGTATCAGCTTTATTGTAACATTGGAGCACATTCTTACAGTTTGTGATGACCAATGCAATGAAACAATGACTAATGTTTAACTTGCAAAAAAGAAGACTGAGAGGAGACTTATTAGCTGTCTACAACTATCTCAAGGGCTGGCACACTGTAGAGTCATCAGTGAGGGTGCTCAATGAGTGGAACAGGCTGCAATGAGAGGTGGCTAGTTCCCTTTTAATGAAGTCTTCAGACAGAGGCTGGACAGACATCTGTCTGGGATGATTGGGTGAATCAAGTGGTTTGAGAAGGGGGTTGATCTAGGTGACCCTGGAGGTCCCTTCCAACTCTATCATGCCATGATTCAATGATTTTATTCTCACAATTCTGCTGGTTTGTTTTAACTTGATGATCACTCGGAACCCTACCACTTACAAGCATTGCAGGCCCTCATAAGAATTGTCTATAAAACTGTCAGATCACAATCCTGCAGTAGCCAGGATAAAGAGTGGTACTGTGCAGGCTTGACTGCTGCTTCATTCATATAGGATAGGTGATAACATCTTAATAACTTGGTGTAAATGCTTTACTGTGACTTCCTCATCATCTTAAATTAGAAAAATTGCAACAATTTTGTAAAAATAATTTAACTTTGTAAGTGAATTGTTAGGAAAAATCATTTATTCTTAAGAAAGGGGAATTTTTTTTATTTCACTGTTTTCTCCTTGTTGCCAGCTGTGGCCAATCTCCTAGACTAGTGTAAGGGTACTTATAAACTGTATTCCATAGAACCTGTGAAGATGGCTGGATATGGCCAGTGCACCTCTAATTACTGCAATAGGAAAAACACATTATGGTATTATGGTTCAGAAGCATAACAATGCACTGTTCTAAACTGTGAATCAATTAGGAGTGCTCTGGCTACTACCGTAACAAGCAGGTAAATCAGCGGTAAAAGAGTTGTAATAAGGCAAAAAAATCTCCGATACTATGTAGCATGTACAATGCTTTGTTTGATAAACATGAATGCAAGTATACAGTATATACATTTGTTATAGGTAAGAGAGGGCAAGAGGCAAACAAATAGAGAGGCCAATATATAGAACATTTGCTCCAATCACATACAAGAATTACATCTGGACTAGAGCGTGCAAGTCACATCAGATGGGAGAAGTTTGATGCTATACAGTCATATGAAAAAGTTTAGGCACCCCTCTTAATCTTACTCATTTTTTTTTGTTTAAAATTGTTTTTTTGCAACAGCTATTTCAATGTGATATATGTAATAACTGATGGACACAGTAATATTTCAGGATTGAAATGAGGTTTATTGCACTAACCAAAAATGTGAAATATGCATTTTTTCAAAATTTGACAGGTGCAAAAGTATGGGCACCCTTCTGATTTTCATGATTTGAATACTCCTAACTACTTTTTACTGACTTACTGAAGCACTAAATTGGTTTGGTAACCTCACTGAGCTTTGTACTTCATAGCCCGGTGTATCCAATCATGAGAAAAGCTATTTTAGGTGTCCACTTGCAAGTTGTTCTCCTAGTTGCATCTTTTCTGAGGAGTGGCATCATGGGCTCCTCAAAACAGCTCTCAAATTATCTGAAAAAAAAGATTGTTCAACATAGTTGTTCAGGGGAAGGATACAAAAAGTTGTCTCAGAGATTTAACCTGTCAGTTTCCACTGTGAGGAACATAGTAAGGAAATGGAAGACCACAGGGACAGTTCTTGTAAAGGCCAGAAGTGTCAGGCCAACAAAAATATCAGAAAGGCAGAGAAGAAGAATGGTGAGAACAGTCAAGAACAATCCACAGACCACCTCCAAAGACCTGCATCATCATCTTGTTGCAGATGGTGTCACTGTGCATCGGTCAACAATACAGCGCACACTGCACAAGGAGAAGCTGTATGGGAGAGTGATGCGAAAGAAACCGTTTCTGCATGCACGCCACAAACAGAGTCGCCTGAGGTATGAAAAAGCACATTTGGATAAGCCAGTTTCATTTTGGAAGAAGGTCCTGTGGACTGATGAAACAAAGATTGAGTTGTTTGGTCATACAGCAAGGCGTTATGCATGGCGCCACAAAAAACACAGCATTCCAAGAAAAACACTTGCTACCCACTGTCAAATTTGGGGCAGGGTCCATCATGCTTTGGGGCTGTGTGGCCAATGACAGCACCAGGAATCTTGTTAAAGTTGAGGGTCGCATGGATTCTACTTAGTATCAGCAGATTCTTGAGAATAATGTTCAAGAATCAGTGTCAAAGTTGAAGTTACGCCGGGGATAGATCTTTCAGCAAGACAATGATCCAAAACACCGCTTCAAATCTACTCAGGCATTCATGCAGAGGAACAATTACAATGTTCTGGAATGGCCCATCCCAGTCCCCAGACCTGAATATCATTGAACATCTATGGGATGTTTTGAAGCGGGCTGTCCATGCTCGGTGACCATCAAACTTAACTGAACAGGAATTGTTTTGTGAAGAGGAATGGTCAAAAATACCTTCATCCGATGTGGCAACCAAAAATACTTTATCTCTTCCGATGCTTACCAATCTTATACACACAAGGCCAAATGAAACGACTGCAATCCATGATCAATAATTGCGTGTGGGCAGGGAAACCATCGAGAGTACGGGGCAAAACTATGTACCGACGGATCACTAGAGGGGGAATGGGAGTACCAGACGTAGCGACCTATCACAGAGCGGTGATACTGGAAGTGGCAAAAGCCTGGTGGAAGGATGAGGAAGCGTCTGGTTGGCTTCAGATAGAGAGGGCTGAGGCCCGGAAGGGCTCACTTAGATCTCTCATAATAGCAGAGACCCTGGGAATAGTGCGAAGGGAGGGGTTGCTGGGAACAGCTCGTGCTTTCTTGACAGTTTGGAGATCGATTGCATCGGTTAAAGCCATCCTGCCTATGGAGGAGTTGCAACTGGAGGCGCTTAAATGGCATATCCCCGCGTTAAACCTCTCCTTGTGGAGGGAAACAGGCCCCACCATAGTGGGAGACTTGATTTCCCAGGGAAGACTCATTTCACTAGGAGACTTTCTCACAAGGTACCCTGAAATGGCCGGCTCTTACTTGCAATTCCTCCAAGTTTCGCACTTCCTCAAATCCAGAAAAGGGCACTCGAAACTGGGCCCTCCATATGAGCCCTCGGCATTGAGGAGAATGATTTTATCAGACAGGGATCAACCAGGCAGCTTATCTCTACTATATACAGAATTATCGGATCGGGATTCCCCTCTGAAACTAGGCCATATGGAAAAATGGGAAAGAGACCTAGGATTCCAGGCAGATAGTGACGACTGGGAAGACGCAATCCACTGCGTCCTAGCGGCATCCAAGTGTATCAATCACCTGGAACTGTTAAAAAAAATTCATCTCCGTTGGCACATTTCCCCAGCTAAAATGGCTAAATTTGGACAAGGAGCGTCGGCTCAGTGTTGGAGACAAGGTGGACAAGAGGGGGATTTAGCTCATATGTGGTGGTCGTGTCCCAAAATAACACCCTTCTGGCACCTGGTGGGGCGCCTAATGGGATCCGTTACGGACACTGAGATCCCCCTCTCTCCACAAACAGCCATACTGAACATAGGACTAATGATGTATCCACCTGTGGTCCGCCACATAGCAACGTATATTTTCACAGCTGCGAGGTCATGTATAGCCGCGAGATGGAAGAGTGTTACCCCCCCTTCCATGAGCGACTTGACGAATAAGATAAACGAACTTTTCTGTAACGAATATTATCTAGCCTTAGATAGGGGCACTAAAAGATATGTGGCAGAGGCGTGGAGGATGTGGGCAGAACACCCGTTGGCTATGCAGATCCCCCTGTGAGGGTCTGCGAAATTAGTGATCCTTTGAGGCACTTGGGTGCTTGAGTGTTTAGCGATATATGAATGACACTTAACTACGCCGCACACATCGTGACTACCACCTCCCGGGCGTCCCCTGGGGCGCTTGGTGCTTGATGACATTCCCTCTTTTAACACAGCTCTGGTCTTTAATGGAAAGATTACATTTTTCTAATTTCCTTTCTATCTCTCTTTCATCTATTATCTTCTTCATAGTACTGTTATATTCTAAATGTAGACAAACCTATACTTGGACGAGACAAGCTTTTCCCCTTTTTTTTTTTTTTTTTTTTTTTTTTTTTTTATACTGATTAAGGAATAACCACCAAAAATTATTGGTGATCTACAACACACGTTGTATAAACGGTATTCTAGCAGTGTCCACCACTCTGGATGTTGAGTCCATTCTATTAGCGTTGGACTTCCTTCCTCAGCTCGGTTCCAAGATATTGACTTGACTTCTGTTTTTTTACGATGTAAACCCTCTGTCTTGTCTTGATTCTGAAATGTTGTTTAATTTTAATTTTGAAACTTCTAATAAAAACCTATTTATGGAAAAAAGAAAAAAAATACCTTCATCCAGGATCCAGGAACTCATTAACAGCTGCAGGAAGCAACTAGAGGCTGTTATTTTTGCAAAAGGTGGATCTACTAAATATTAATGTCACTTTTCTGTTGAGGTGCCCATACTTTTGCACCTGTAAAATTTTGATATAATGCATATTTCACATTTTTGGTTAGTACAATAAACCTCATTTCAATCCTGAAATAAGACTGTGTCCATCAGTTATTACATATATCACACTGAAATAGCTGTTGCAAAAACCCAATTTTAAACAAAAAAAAATGAGTAAGATTAAGAGGGGTGCCCAAACGTTTTCATATGACTGTATACTGACACTCAACCCACTCAGTTGTGAGCATCTTACAGTTATTCAATTTTCTTGCATACAAGAATAAGATTACGGGTGCGGATAGATGGAAAGATTAATTTCTCCATCTTCTCCATTGTCTGGCTCGGCATCTATCAAACTGCACTCAGATGAAATCCTAGAGTAGTCTGATGTTTCCCACACACTCATAGACTTGTATGGGTGTGTATGATCTGGGATACATTGCTAATCAATTTTTTCTCATGCCGAGTTGGCATCAGAAAAAAGACACTGATAAGCATTACTCCATAGCATAACATTGGAGTGAGCGCTAGCTGATAAAACATTGGATAATACTTGTCTAATTTAAACATAAATATGTGTATACCTTTAGCCTTGCCCTGCACTACTATACCTTGACAGACAAAAAAGGTAACAATGTTTTGAAATTTCAGGCTCCATATCTCACCATCCACTAATGACTGAGCATGACACTACCTTCATTTTATATACAACCATCTTGGTTATGCATTTTTGCTGATAGGTGTGGGGGCCCCTGCAGAAACACATGTGGAATTGCATGGTACCATTTAGTGCGGCCGCGGCGACCAATCAAAAGAGTTCTGAGGCTTGGCGCGCGGTTTGAATGCCGCAAATTTCTATCAGTCAGTGTGACGCAGTTTATTTCTGTCTGTCAGTCAGTGTGACGCAGTTTGGTTCTCTCAGGTCTGTCAGTCAGTGTGACACAGTTTACTGCTGTCTGTCAGTCATATTGACGCAGTTTATACCTGTCTGTCAGTCAGTGTGACACAGTTTACTGCTGTCTGCCAGTCAGTGTGACATAGTTTACTGCTGTCTGTCAGTCAGTGTGACACAGTTTATACTTGTCTGTCAGTCAGTGTGACACAGTTTACTGCTGTCTGTCAGTCAGTGTGACACAGTTTACTGCTGTCTGTCAGTCAGTGTGACACAGTTTATTCCTGTCTTCAAGGTCTGTCAGTCAGTGTGACGTATTTTACTCCTGCCTACAAGGTCTGTCAGTCAGTGACACAGTTTACTGCTGTCTGTCAGTCATATTGACGCAGTTTATACCTGTCTGTCAGTCAGTGTGACACAGTTTACTGCTGTCTGCCAGTCAGTGTGACACAGTTTACTGCTGTCTGTCAGTCAGTGTGACACAGTTTATACCTGTCTGTCAGTCAGTGTGACACAGTTTACTGCTGTCTGTCAGTCAGTGTGACACAGTTTACTGCTGTCTGTCAGTCAGTGTGACGCAGTTTATTCCTGTCTTCAAGGTCTGTCAGTCAGTGTGACGTATTTTACTTCTGCCTACAAGGTCTGTCAGTCAGTGACACAGTTTACTGCTGTCTGTCAGTCATATTGACGCAGTTTATACCTGTCTGTCAGTCAGTGTGACACAGTTTACTGCTGTCTGCCAGTCAGTGTGACACAGTTTACTGCTGTCTGTCAGTCAGTGTGACACAGTTTATACCTGTCTGTCAGTCAGTGTGACACAGTTTACTGCTGTCTGTCAGTCAGTGTGACACAGTTTACTGCTGTCTGTCAGTCAGTGTGACGCAGTTTATTCCTGTCTTCAAGGTCTGTCAGTCAGTGTGACGTATTTTACTCCTGCCTACAAGGTCTGTCAGTCAGTGACACAGTTTACTGCTGTCTGTCAGTCATATTGACGCAGTTTATACCTGTCTGTCAGTCAGTGTGACACAGTTTACTGCTGTCTGCCAGTCAGTGTGACACAGTTTACTGCTGTCTGTCAGTCAGTGTGACACAGTTTATACCTGTCTGTCAGTCAGTGTGACACAGTTTACTGCTGTCTGCCAGTCAGTGTGACATAGTTTACTGCTGTCTGTCAGTCAGTGTGACACAGTTTATACCTGTCTGTCAGTCAGTGTGACACAGTTTACTGCTGTCTGTCAGTCAGTGTGACACAGTTTACTGCTGTCTGTCAGTCAGTGTGACACAGTTTATTCCTGTCTTCAAGGTCTGTCAGTCAGCGTGACGTATTTTACTCCTGCCTACAAGGTCTGTCAGTCAGTGACACAGTTTACTGCTGTCTGTCAGTCATATTGACGCAGTTTATACCTGTCTGTCAGTCAGTGTGACACAGTTTACTGCTGTCTGCCAGTCAGTGTGACACAGTTTACTGCTGTCTGTCAGTCAGTGTGACACAGTTTATACCTGTCTGTCAGTCAGTGTGACACAGTTTACTGCTGTCTGTCAGTCAGTGTGACACAGTTTACTGCTGTCTGTCAGTCAGTGTGACGCAGTTTATTCCTGTCTTCAAGGTCTGTCAGTCAGTGTGACGTATTTTACTCCTGCCTACAAGGTCTGTCAGTCAGTGACACAGTTTACTGCTGTCTGTCAGTCATATTGACGCAGTTTATACCTGTCTGTCAGTCAGTGTGACACAGTTTACTGCTGTCTGCCAGTCAGTGTGACACAGTTTACTGCTGTCTGTCAGTCAGTGTGACACAGTTTATACCTGTCTGTCAGTCAGTGTGACACAGTTTACTGCTGTCTGTCAGTCAGTGTGACACAGTTTACTGCTGTCTGTCAGTCAGTGTGATGCAGTTTATTCCTGTCTTCAAGGTCTGTCAGTCAGTGTGGCGTATTTTACTCCTGCCTACAAGGTCTGTACTGCTTTCTGTCAGTCAGTGTGGCACAGGTTACTTCTATCAGGTCTGTCAGTCAGTGTGACGCAATTTAGTCCTGTCTATAAGGTCTGTCAGTCAGTGCGATGTCCTTCATTTCTGTCTACAAGGCTGTCAGTTCGTGTGACGTTCTTCATTCCTGTCTACAAGGCTATCAGTCAGTGTGACATCCTTTACTGCTATCTACAAGGCTGTCAGTCAGTGTGACAGTGTGACAAACTTCACTCCTGTCTACAAGGCTGTCAGTCAGTATGACGTCTTTCAATCCTGTCTACAAGGCTGTCAGTCAGTGTGACGCACTTTACTCCTGTTTACAAGGTATTCTAGAATACCCGATGCATTAGAATCGGGCCACCATCTAGTGGATAAAATTAGTTGATGAAGATTGATGCATTTTAAAATCGGTTAGACATTTTTGTCAGGCTTTTATTTTTCTTTTTGATACCTTTCCTTATAGTTAGGCTATATTTACACCGACTGTTTTTGCTCCATTTTTTCTGGTGCATTTTTCTCTCTTTTTCTGCTGCAAAACTGGATCAGCTTCTAAAAAAAAAATGCATCAGAAAACAGATTCATTTTTTTATACATTTTTGGTGCTGTGTTTTTTTTCTCCATTTAGAATAGTTCCCTATGGATAAAGTGGATGAGAAAAACACCACAGAAACTAACAGAAAAATATATTGGAATCTGAGAGTCCTCAGTGGTTGATACCATTTAATGGCTAACTGAAATGATGGTAAACATAGCAAGCTTTCGGGACACTGTGATCCCTTCATCAGTCAAATAATGACACAGATTCTGAAGACACATACATATATACATAAGCAAATGAAACAAACAAAAAAAACAGTTTTAGATGTTATAGTAAATACGACAGGTGACGTAAACCAGAGTCAGGCTAGGGAGGAAGAGATGGGCCTGGGGAATTGAAACTAAAAGTATAAGATAAGCGGAACAAATTGTATAATGGTAGAGGTCTGAGGAGAACTGAAAATACTTAATGAGTTGAGGAAAGCAATAAAAGGAGACAAGGGTGTTCATATAAGAAGTGCCAAAAGTTCATTGTCCTAAAACTGGAGTTTGTTGGAGATGTGTTATCCCCAAATTTTCAATTTATATAGTGCGCAAGTGCGGTTTCGGCACTTGCGGCAGGTGCGGCCACGAAAAAAACGCGGCATACCGCGGTTTATTCGTGCCGTAAGTGCCGAAACCGCAACTACACCGGACTTGCCGCAAGCTGCGTAGACATAGCATGGGGCTTGCCGCAGGTGAACTGCAAGTGCGGCCGTTATGCGGTAATCGCGGCAGTTGCAGTGAAAAAAAGCGTAAAACGCTAATGTGAAAGCACCCTAAGAAAATTATAGTTTTCAGAAAGGGCAGTGTGGGAATAGAAATGCTACAACTCTTAGAGCTAAGGTGTGGGAGTTACAAGTAACATACTACATTATAGAATAACACATAGCAGATCATGGAACATTTTATTATTGCTTACTCTTGGTGACTACAGAAACAGGGTGGAGAATGACATTCACAGGAATAAAGGAGGCACTTGAACAAGACCAAAGACACCCATCAGACCAGATCACCGCTCAGGTAATTATAATAAAAGCTGTTTTATTACATTATACAACTTGGCCTGTAGACAGATATACAGCATTCCAGGCTTTACTGGTGGTGGCCGCAGATACATGGAAAAAAAACTACTGACTGGTTCAGTTTACTTTAAAGAGGGAGATACGTGAACCGTTATAATGTTTTTATCAGTTTTGAAAAATATGCATTTTGAATTAATAATTTTCCCTTGTTTATAAATGTTCCTAAATTAATATTATCAGTAAATAAACTTTGGCTTCATTATTCAAATCTGTTTATCAGTTAAACAGACTTTTTACATTTACTAACCAACTAGAGCTCAGTATTGCATATATTTCTTTAAAGGTGTTAACCTATGATACACATTTTCACATATATAATGGTTACCATCTTGACTTTTTATTTTCTCTGGACAGCTTATGAAAAATTACAGAGAGATACTATTTTGTATGAACACATTGGAAAATGATAAATCATTATGATAATAAGTGATACATTTCTACAGCCCATATTTCTAATATGAAGACATCAACCGCAGTCACCGCAAAATGTAAAATAATAATAGTCAAAATAATCTGCTCCAGCTTCCAAACAATCACAGACGCCTTCAATTTTTTCACACACATGGCAAAAAAGGGCCCTATTTTTACGGACTGTACTGGAATTTCAACCCAGACATACATCCTGTAATGTACAATAATTAGATCTGTCTTTTTAAGAAGACTAGGTCTGGTGGATCATGCGTAATGATAAAAAGGGGGTGGGAAGTTAAGTTTAGTTTAATTTCGGAGCATGCTGAGGAAAGACTATTATGTTATATGATGGAGAAAGATAGAAGAAAAGAATAAAGTACAATTAAAGTTTACCCTTGTGAATTCCTCATATCATGTGGACATTACAACTGGCGACAAGGATGGAATATAACCACCAGCTGCTGTGAGTTTTGATCCCTGTTTTACAGCTTCACACACAAGTACCACTGAGAGACTCCGTCATGGCTGAATACTTACACATCTTCCCACAGTTTGATATGACTAATGTTATTAATCTCTCCCATAACTGGAGAAAATGGCTAAACAGATTTGAGAACTTTCTAGAAGTCGTGGACATAAAAGAGGAGAAAAGAAAGAAAGCCGTGCTCCTGCATTGTATGGGCACAGTAGTCTATGATGTATACAGCACATTACCTGCAGTCGAGACAGACACATACAGCAATTGCACCGAAGCTCTCACTGACTACTTCAACCCCAAACAAAACATCAGATATGAAAGATACAAGTTCAGAATTGCTAAGCAGCTTCCGGAAGAATCCATAGACACCTATGTCACCCGGCTGAGAGAGCTGGCACATGAATGTGCATTCACAGATGTAGATGATGAAATTCTAACTCAAGTAATTGTCACCTGCTCATCCAATAACATAAGGTGCAAAGCTCTGCAGCAGGATCTCTCACTACATGATTTACTCAAAATGGCCTGTGCTATAGAAACAGCTGATCATCAGGCTACTGCAATGGAGAGTGGGGATAATTTACATGTACATAATCTCAAGCATAAATTACACAAGACAAGCAAACCCCGAAACAGAAGAAATGCTATAGATGTGGACAGGATTTCCCTCACCACCTCAACAAATGTCCAGCTATAGGACAAACATGCAGTAAATGTGGAAAAGGGAATCATTTTGCAGCTGTCTGCAAGTCAGCACACTATAAGTCTTATCTGCCTCTGACAAAGCCCGCAAATATAAAAATGGTAAATCATGAAACAGAAGAAATATCTGGGGCGGAAAACTATGTGTTCATCACCTCTGCCACTGGCTCAGTACAGTCTCCCTGCATCACACTCCTAATCTGCAACACGAATATCACCTTTACAATAGATACGAAGGCTTCAGTGGATATTATAGACAGCACTGCACATGAACAATTGAAAAATAAGCCAGTTTTACAGCAAGTGAATACTAAAACCTTTCCATTTGGATCTACAACACCTCTAGATACAAGAGGACAATTTGACATGGAAATCAGATATAAAGAAACTAGGCAGAAAACCACTTTTGACACATTACAAGGATCGGGAGGCTGTCTTCTCAGCTATCACATTGCATTGAAGCTAGGTCTCATCCAGATTATTCATACCATAACTGACCCAGCAGATATGGAAGTACAGGCCATGGTGAACAGTTTTCCCTCCCTATTTAGTGGTTTGGGGAAATTAAAGGACTCTCAAGTATATCTTCATGTGGACGACAGTGTTCGTCCAGTAGCCCATAGGCATATTCCATTTCACCTGAGAAAGAAGGTAGAAGAGGACTTCAATTCCTCATGGATGAGGATGTCATTGAAACATTTACTGTT